>JAJOZX010000031.1:905000-1112500 GCA_023014485.1 Bathynomus jamesi
AATCCAAACGACATAGCATAAAACTTATTTTCAAACTGAAATTTACAATCTTTGACACAAAGCTTAATTAACTCAATAAGAGTGTTGTGTTGAACAGGGAAAGAATATTCAGAGATCTTATCTTTTAAAAAATCAAGTAGGTCATCAACAGGGACTTTTGTGAATAGCGAGTATACATCGAAGCTAACCAATTTGAAATTAGGGTCATTAGGGAACTTCAGTTTGTCAATAAGATCCATGCTATTTATTAAGTTTACAGTTGAAAAAGAAAATGATGGAAGCCTATCTTTTCTTGATCTAAAAATTTGGAGATGCTCTAATCAGTTCAAATATGAAGACTACCGTAAGCCTACTAATAATAACTCTTATGTGCATTTTTATTCTGACCACCATCCTTCGATTAAATCCTCTATTTTCTCTGCTATGTTTCTTCGAGCATTGAGAGTTGTCAGTCCTGAATTTTTAGATTCCGAGTTATGCAATATCATGAATATTGGTACTAAATTATGTTATCCTATTTCATTTTTAGATAACTGTCTTAAGAAAGCCAAGAATAGGTATTATAATAATGTAATTGTAAAGGAATTTCAGCGTAAAAATATCCTTAGCCTACCTTACCATGTTAATTTCAATACCTTCCAACTGTACTTAAAGCAATTGGCATTAATGTAATCTTTAAGTATAATAATACTGTTAAATCACGCCTAATAAAGAATAGCCTTGATAATGTTGTTGGTTGTGTGTATTCGATTGGATGTACACAATGTAACTCAGTGTATATAGGCCAAACCGGTAAAACGTTGGATATTAGGGTAAAACAGCATAAATATGCTTGTAGAACAGCTAATCATTCCAATGCTTTATTTAATCATATGTATAGATGTAACCATAGCATCAAGTGGGATAGTTCAAAAGCGCTCGTTAAAAACAGAGATATAATAGAAAGAAATATTCTAGAATGTGCATTTATTCATTTTAAAAACAATTTCAATAACAGTGCGGGGACGTATAAAATTGACGATATCATGTTAAAATTTCTTTTGCCTCTCATTAACCCTTGTTAAGTATGTGCTAATTGGTTTTGTTTTTCCTGTACGTTGTATATATTTATGGGCATCTCGCCTTTTATCTTCATTCCCTGACGAGGTGTAGCTTTGAATACACGAAAGGCCTTGGAATCGTTTTTCTTTTTCCTTGTGGGTTTGCAGCATATATATATATATATATATATATATATATTTTATTTATATATGATGCAAACCCACAAGGAAAAAGAAAAAATGATTCCAAGGCCTTTCGTGTATTCAGAAGTACACCTCGTCAGGGAATGAAGGGTGGAGGCAAGATGACCAAAAATATATACAACGGGACAGAAAAACAAAAAGGTTAACACAAGATTAACAAGAGTTGATTAGAGGCAAAAGGTATTTTAACAAGATATTGTCAATTTTATACATTCTCGTACTGCCATTGAAATTATTTTTATAATGGATAAATGCACATTCTAGAACATTCCTTTCAATTATATCTGTTTTTAACGAGAGCTTTAGAACTATCCCACTTAATACTATGATTACATCTATACATATGGTTAAACAATGCATTAGAATTATTTGCTGTTCTACACGCATATTTATGCTGTTTTACCCTAATATCTAACTTTTCACCCGTTTGGCCTAAGTCACATTGTGTACATCCGATCGAATACACACAACCAACCAGATTATCCGGGTTATTCTTTATTAAGCGTGATTTTACAGTATTATCATACTTAAAGACTACATTGATACCAATTGCTTTTAGTAAAGTCGGAAGATATTGAAAATTTACATGGTAAGGTAGGCTAAGGATATTTTTACGCTCAAATTCCTTTACAGTTACACTATTATAATACCTATTCTTGGCTTTCCTAAGGCAGTTATCTAAAAATGAAATAGGGTAACATAATTTAGTACCAATATTCATGATATTGCATAACTCGGAATCTAAAAATTCACGACTGACAACTCTCACTGCTCTAAGAAACACAGCAGACAAAATAGAAGATTTAATCGCGGGATGATGGTCGGAATAAAAATGCACATAAGAGTTATTATTAGTAGGCTTACGATAAACTTCAAATCTGAACTGATTAAAGCATCTCCGAATTTTTTGATCGAGAAAAGATAAGCTGCCGTCATTTTCTTTTTCAACAGCGAACTTAGTAGATGGGACTAAACTATTAACTCAATAAGAGTGTTGTGTTGCACAGGGAAAGAATATTCAGAGAGCTTATCTTTTAAAAAATCAAGTAGGTCATCAACCGGCACTTTTGTGAATAACGAGCATACATCAAACCTTACCAGTTTGAAATTAGGGTCATTAAGAAACTTCAGTTTGTCAATAAGATCCATGCTATGTACAATATGTGACTTGGAAATAGAGCCAATTAACGGCGTTAATAAACTAACTAACCATTTACTAACTCTTATTGAGTTAATTAAGCTTTGCGTCAAAGATTGTAAATTTCAGTTCCAACAGTCACTCCATGATTCGTGTAGTACGGCTATGGAGCACCTGATCTCTGATCTTTCTGTTAGCTCTGATTGGGGCAGAGAAAACCTTGTTGCTTTTAATGCATCAAAAACTCAGTTCCTCCATCTGTCTACTCGTCACAGTCTTCAACACGACTATCCCCTTACCTTCAACAACACAACTCAATCCTTCGCCTTCTCTTAACATTCTTGGCGCTTCCTTTTCCTCGTTGTTGTGTCTGTACAGGGATCTTGTTCGCTCCTGCATGGAGTATGCTTCTCATGTGTGGGATGGTTCAATCCACACAGCCGTACTTGACCGGGTGGAATCAAAGGCTTTTCGTCTCATCACTTCTTCGCCTCTTACTGATTGTCTTCAATCTCTCTCTCTTCGCCGCAGTGTTGCCTCATTCTCTCCTTACTATCGCTATTATAACGGACATTGCTCTTCTTAACTTTCTAACTTCATGTCTCCTCCTTTAAGGAGAGCACGCATTACCAGACTTTCTATGCTTTCTCATTCCTTTTCTGTTCAACTATCTAATGCAAGGGTTAATCGGTATTTTTAGTATTTCATCTACTCAACCGGTCAACTCTGGAACAATCTTCTTCAATCCATCTTTCCTCCCGTTTATGACCTCCCATCTTTCAAACGCAGAGTGTCTAGGCACATTTAAAACCTCGGACCTTGAATTTGGCTCTCTTCTTCTATGGTAGAGCCCTTTTTGCGGGCATTTGCCCTTGGCCCCTCCTTCCTGCATAAAAAAAATATACAAACCAATTATATGGATTTATGATGCTGCCTCAATACAAAACATTCTTCGTTTCTAAATAGTACTTCTCTCAGTGACTCTCTATTACTATATCAGTGTTGCTGATCTAGAAATTGCATTTGCTCCGGATATAACAATGCCATACCAGTAGTATCCATTCAGCTGTCGTCCATTTGCCAATTGGAAGATATTCTAAGCAGTGACGTATGAAACTTACAGATACCCATCAATCTGATAATGCTATAATGTTATTAAAATTTAATATGTATCAAAACATTGTTTTTTTCATTCATAAACCACCTATATATGTATTTATATGTGTAGAATATATGTAGAATACTAGAATATAAAAACAGAACAGGTCACCTCTTTAATAATTTAGAAATTTCGCATCTTGCCTGTAGTAATCCTTGGTCAAGTGATTCTCACTGTAAACTCAGTGAAGCCCCCTGATTACAACTATTATTCCTGGATGGAATGGTTTTATTGCCCCCCTGAAGAGGGAATCGAAAGACGCCTACGATTTGTGGTGTTTTCATAGTAGACCCAGATTAGGACCAATATACATGAATATGTGTAGAAGTAGGGGTTAGTATAAGGCGGCCATAAGGCGATGTAAACAGGAAGAAGAGTCTATTCGAGCATCAAAAGCCTGTGAAGCTCGCATAAATAACGATAACACAAATTTTGGAAATTTGTTAAGAATCAAACGGGTGTCAGAAATGCCCTCCCTCCGACAATCGATGGGGTGTCGGGGGAGGATGAAATTACAAAGCTGTGGAAAAACTACTACTCAAACATTTTTAACAGTGTGAGTAGGGATAATCTTAAGATAGATTGCAGCGAAACGCCTGTGGGAGGGACAAAGGAAAATACTTTGATATCAGTTCCTGAAGTAAAGAGGTTAATTAAAGAGTTAAAGACTGGTTCTGCGTCAAGGGTAGATAAGCTATCGAATGAGCACTTAAAATGCAGAGTTCATGAGGGTATATATCTTGCCCCTGGTCAAAAATAAGTATGGAGACATTCTGTCCAGCAATAATTACAGGCCTATTGCTGTCACTTCCTGCTTCTCGAAACTACTAGAAAAACTCTTGTTACTCCGATTAAATGATTACCTATCGACATCTCCTAATCAGTCTGGTTTTAAAAGGTCCCACTCAACTAACCTGTGTATCTATGTACTTAAGGAAATAATATCTAAATATACTGACAGTAATTGAACTATTTATAGATGTTTCCTAGATATAAGTAAGGCATATGATAGAGTGAACCACAATATTTCATTTAAAAAAGTATCATAGAAGACAGGAAGGTTCCCATGTACATATTAAATTTATTGAAATTTTGGTATTCCCACCAATCTTTTAGTGTTAGGTGGGGCAATGTACTATCCGAATGTTTTGGCTCCTCTTGCGGGGTGAGACAAGGCTCCTTGCTCTCTCCTATGCTGTTTAATGTGTATATTGACGGATTAATTGCTTCACTTAATGAGGAAACAGTGGGATGTTGTATAGATAACACAAGGATAAATAACTTAGTTTATGCCGATATTATGGTGTTAATAAGTCCCTTTGTTCATGGTCTGGATCGGCTACTAAAAGTCTTCGAAGTGTATTCGCAGAAACATAATATTCTTTTTAATGTTACAAAAACTAAGGTTATGCAATTCCAACCTAAAAGCTGTAATCAGCCAGCTGATATTAGGTTTAAAATGAGAGGTGAAGTAACGGAGGGAGTACAAGAGTTTAAGTATTTGGGTCAAACTATCACCAGCTCTTTGAGTGATGACTCAGATATAAGAAAACAATCTCGAAGCCTTTGTGCTAAAGCGAATATGATTATAAGGAACTTCCGGTTCTGTACAAGTGAAGCTAAAGACACTCTCTTTCGTACTTTCTGCAGTAATATATACGGACAGCAACTCTGGGTGAATTATATAAAAGGTTCTGGCAGAACCTTAAATTTGCTGTACAAGAGGTCTTTTAGACTCTTACATAAATTACCCCCAAGATGCTCAGCTTCGTAAATGTTTTCTACCCGGAATGTCCCGAGCTACCCGGAATGTCCCGAGCTACCCGCAATGTCCAGAGCTTCCCAGAGGTAACAAGACGTGCTCAATACAGTCTAATGCAAAGAATTAAAAAATCAACCAACCCGATTATCCAAGCTATCCATGAGTCCTGCTGTTTGTCTTCTAAGCTATGGTATTCATGGTAAGAAAACGTCTGTCTGTAGCTCCACTTAACTCCGACATTACTGTATTATTTCTAATTAATTGTATATATATATATCTATCCTTAGTATGTGAACTGTCATTGTATTATTAATATTTGTCATATGGGCTATAGTTTGCCAATAAACCTTTTCATTTATATATACAGGTTTTTGCTCTGTCTTTGTTATAACACAAAATAATATCTGATTAAACGATTAAATATTCGGTCTGAGGTCTTTTTCTATATAAAGAACGAGAAAATGCATCAGGAGCTCTTATTTGTGAATTTTAATTTTTTTACCATATATGTGTGGCTCACCCTAATATATATAATATATATATATATATATATATATATATATATATATATATGCGCCTCGGTGGTGTAGTGGTTAGCATCGCTGACTACGAATCCATCGGCCACAGGATCGAGACCCGGTGACGTCAGGCGGCGCGTAGCAAAACCCAGCTGTTCAGTAGTTTTCGGAATCTTTCACCATTATGGCGACCCCAATCAAGAGGGTTCGTGTCGCGACTGACTCGTGGCTCCTTTGAATAGATGTCTAATTCGTTTTGATAACTATTTTTGATAGGTGGAGGCATAACCTCATTGAAATAACTCCATAAATTAACCTTCGGCTTCAAAGGTTCTTGATCTTCTCGTGAAACAAAACCAGTTGCTTCATCGTCATAGGTTATATTATGTACAGGGCAGTAGTATGGTTGAAAAATATGCAATTGCAATGTTGATCAAATGAGTGCCAGTGCCACCCACCCCACCCCCTTGTTGCAAGACACCCCTCCCCAAGTACCAACCCCCAGGGTGCCAAAAAAATGGGGAGGGAAACTCCTTCATCAAGCTGGGGGAGTCCACCTAACCTCTTTGGGGGATAGGAGCATCCAGCTTCTGCGAGAGGTAGAAGCTTAATGACAGCTGAAGGTAGCAACACTCGACTTAGAACTCGAAATCTGCCAGTTGGCGTAGAAGCCAGTGCCTCCAGGCATTATCAGCCAGTTTGCACAGTGTATATTTCGTTTGAACAGCCAAAAAGCGCACACAAACTTCCCGACTATATATACACGCACATAGATCCCCTATTATTACACACGCAGCTCTATATACGTTCATAGGTCTTCAACTCCCTTTGTCATCACCCGTTTACACCATCTACACCAGTGGTTCTTAACCTTTTTACTACCATGCCCCCTCTAGGAATTGGTCCTTCCCTCCACGCCCCCCTTCAATCAAAATAACATTCTCAATAACTTCTCAATATTAGCCCATGCTCTCGTTAAGAGAATAACAAATACAATTGGAGAAATTCCTGTTTCTAGGGGGGCGCGCCCCCCCGGTTAAGAACAACTGATCTACACGTTATACATCCTCTACAACACACACACACACACACACACACATATTATGATTTCCCCATACGAAAACGTACCAGCCTAGGAAATGTTGTTTATTATAGCGACCACCAAAATAAGGCAACTACTCGATGCTTCAATTAAGATTTTTTATTAATAACGGGACAAAAATTTCCGACACAATCTGAAGCAATGAATTGAATAGCCTTCATCATCCTCTGTTTATACATTATTAAGAATTATTATTATATTTAAAATAAAATAAATTCTTCAACACTGACCCATACCCGATACTTTATGCTTCCAACTATTATTAAAAATTAATGAAAAATCTGAAAACGCCTATCTTAAACTTGTTCACGGCGCCAGACAGGCGTCTGAACACCTGAATTTTATTTCTACTCATCCTAGCGTAATACCATTCGTCGAGATTTTAATCCGAAACGAAATGGACCGAAAATCCAAATTTATTTTCCAGTGGCGATAAAGAACTTTATATATATATATATATATATATATATATATATTATATATATATATATATATATATCATCACAGGTAAGGTAATAAAAATCGATATTTATCATACGCCCAATCTCTCGACACAATAAACATTTTAAAAACTTTGATGGCTAATCCGGCGTTCTCCCTCCCATTTCTGTTAATTAATTTTTTAAAATTATATTCCAGATTTAGATGATTATAAAAGTCGCTAAACAATTTCATATATATATTAGGGTGGGGTGAAAAAATTTTCAACTATTGCTTCACTGGTAATAAGGTGGATTGACGGGTGATAAAAAAGAATGAGAATTAAAAAAATTTCAATTCACCCTAAGTACCCCATTTTTCCCGCCAAAAAATGGCCGCCAGCCAGTCATTATACGCTTCATAACTCGAAAAGTATTCTTTTTACAAAAAGTTTGCTGAAGCAAAAATTGTTTATTTCACATTTTCTACCTCATATACATGTTTCAGATGTTTAATGAAAATTTTATTTTTCAGGTTTTTGTTGGAATTGGAATTGGTAATTTCTGATAATTAGTAACAAATATGGCTTCTGATTCAAACATTAGAGCTAGAAGGAGTCAATCAAAACCACATTTTATATTTGGAACCGCACAAGAGCTTCCTCTTACAACATTGCCAACAAATAAACAGGTGGGCCAATACCATGTTCTTTTAAAAGAAGCCACTTCAGTGACTTCACATAATTGATATTTTCAACAAAATTACTGAAGGCATTCTCTGTATTTGGAGAAAAGCTTCAATTCTTGCAATAGCTGACAAATCAGTTTATATCGAATTAAAGCGGTTCATCGGCAAAGCAAACGATCTTAGTAGATCAAAAAGTAGGGTCAAAATGAGAGAAAATTTTAATGACACATTGGAAGAATTATTCGATATCAATGCCTGTAAATGCCCTTTTATCTCCCATCAAAACTTTGGCTCTCCTGAGAGCTGCGAAGATGTTTACATAAGCTGCACCTGTCGAAGAGAACTGAAGGTACCAATGGTTAAAAGAAGAGAAATGAAGGACTCTCATATTTTAACCGAAATAGAGTGTTTTTCAGATGTAGAGAGTATTCTACACAATTTGAATTAGACCCGCATCAGAGTGAATCAGACTATAAGTCAGTTGCCATACAAGGTCAAATGAGACTTCCATTGCCTACTGTAGCGATGGAAGCCGATAGATTTGGAATTTCAGATCGAGCAGCAGCTGCTTTGGCTTCAGCTCCTTTAGTTGATTATGAAGCAATCACTAAAGAAGATAGTACGCTTTTGATTGACAAGAACAAAATCCGACGGGAAAGAGAGAAAATGAGAAAAAGTTTGGTGATGGAGAGTAAAGCTAATCCTGCTGTCATATCTGCTATATTTTTTGACGGAAGAAAGGACAAGACTTTGGTGAAGGTGAAGAAAGGAAACAAATGATACGGAGACTCCATTAGAGAGGAATACTATGTTTTGGTGTCTGAGCCAGGAAATCAATATTTAACCGATGTAGTTCCTTCTTCTGGTAAAGCTCAATATATAGCTGATAGTTTGTTCTCCTTCTTTCAAGAGTCAGCTATTAATGAGAGCATTTGTCTCATAGGATGTGACAGTACAAATACCAACACAGGTGCCAAGGGTGGGATCATCCACCTCATAGAAGAAAACTAAAGAAACCGTTACAATGGAGCATTTGTATGCTGCATACAAATGAACTTCCCCTTCGACACTTATTTGAACATTTTGATGGTAAAACAAAAGGTCCAACATGTTTCACTGGAAAAATCGGAGTAGCGCTGAAAGAATGTGAAAAAATGCCTGCAGTTAATTTCAAACCAATTAGAGAAGGCATTGATTTAACACACATATCAGAAGAGGTTATCGATGATCTTAGCCAAGATCAATAGTATTTGTACAAAATTATTGTGGCTATAAGAAGTGGGAGTGTCCCAAAAGATTTGGAAAATACAAAACCCGGACCACTGAACCATTCTCGATGGCTGACATTAGCAAATCGTGTCTGCCGCCTATACAGTGCAGAGAAAACTCCTTCATTGGCTCTTTATTCAATAATTTTCTTCATTGTTACAAATTATAGGCCAAGCTGGTTCGATATCAAGAGTAGACCATATATATGGAATGGAGCAATTAAAAGATTTCATCTTCTTCCAAAGGATGTTCAGAATGTAGTGAAGCCTTAGATTGTTAGAAACGCATATTTTGCTCATTGCGAAAATGTTCTGATAGCAATGTCATCAGATACATCAGAACAAAAACGAAACAAAGCAGTTGATTTCATCATGAACAATAGAACAAAGACGGAAAATGTTTCCAAAATCAGAGAATTTAAGGTTCCTAAAATAAATTTCAATGCAAACGCGTGGGATGATATTATTTACTGGTCAAAAGAAATGCTGACTGAACCTCCCCTCACTATGGCGCTCACCAATATTTAACTCAATGCACTTAGGGTTAAAAAAACTGTGCCTACCCAATTATCCACTTCATTCACAATGTGTCGAGAGGGCAATAAAACTTGTCACCTATGCGGCCTCATCTGTATATTCCCAAGAATCTCGTGGTGGATTTATAAGAGCAAGAATTAGGTCTCGTTCATTGCTGCCATGTATGGAAACCAAGAAAGAAATGACTTCACTTTTTGACAATTAGCTTTTAAGTAGAGACTGAAATAATTCACCAAAATTTCATAAAAGCAAACACTTCACGATTTGTGAAAAGGGATCTTTTTGGAAGTGTGTTGATTATATGTTTCTGCAATTGTGGTAATAAAATGTCAATAATTTCTCTCGTTGATTAGTGTTGTTATAGATTATAGTTTGAATATTCAAAATTACATAAGGTTATTAACTATTATCAAAGTAATATACTTCGGTCATCAAAGAATTTTTCATTTATTTAGAAAAAAGTGATTTATTTGTGATATTTACTGAGGTAAATTTTGATAAAATTTAAAATTGAGAAAATAATTTATAAAAGGGCACTTTCTAATGTATTTTTTTTATTTTGAATCATTTTTATTCTATAGTGTCTTTTAATTGGATGTATATATTTCAAGTTATACGCATTTATATGTTTGACTAGCGACCATTTTGTTTTTCTTAAAAATGCGCTAGTAGGGCAAAATTGATTTTTCTTTTATATCACTTTATGTCATCTATAGAACCCAATACAGCAAATTATAGGTGAAGCAAATAAATATTCCACAAAGAATTGCGTTTCACCCCACCCTAATATATATATATATATATATATATATATATATATATATATATATACACACATTTTAACTGCAAACAACACACAGTATAATTAATGTAAAGAACGACACTTGTATAGAAGAACGTTCCGCACAAGATGAGGAGGGAGAACGAACAAATGAAAAATGAGGTAACCACAAGGGAATCGAACCCAGGATCTTCCGATTGCCGGTCAGATATGCTATCCACTACACCATGGGCATCGATTGATCAGAAGTCGTAATTCTCCTACATACGAGCAGAAACCAATGCCCTGAGGGAGCACCTGCCGCATGCCGCACATATATACATTTTAACTGCAAACAACACACAGTATAATTAGATTTCCTTTTCTAATTTGACGGAGATACAAGTAAGGTAATAAAACAATTTACGCCAATTTATTCCTTTAAAACATGAGCTGTCCATTTGAATCGATAATTATCATACGGCCAATCTCTCGACACAATAAACATTTAAATTTTTTTTTATGGCTAATCCGGCGTTCTCCCTCCCATTTCTGCTAATTAATTTTTTTGAAAACTTGAATTCCAGTTTTAGGTAATTGTAAAAGTCGCTAAACAATTTTATATATATATATATACATATATATATATATATATATATATATATATACAGGGTGGGCGGAAAGTAGCTCCTTATTTTGGATTGGTAAAAAAATACGTATATTATTCATTTATTTCAGAAAAAATAATATGAAAAGGTAGGCATACATGGTAGGTTTTCTCTAAAATTCAATGTGGGCTCCAACTCTTTCCACCAGCTTCTGGAGCCGCCCAGGAATGGCGTCCACTGACTTTAGCAGGAACTCCGGCGGGATGGAGGACATGACTTCCCGAATTCGGTCCTCCAGTTCTTCCAATGTCCTCGGTTTGGTGCGGTAGACTTCTTCCTTTACCCACCCCCAAAGAAAGAAGTCGCACGGTTACCGCTGAAAAACGGCAGAATCGGTTCAGTGTAACGGTGTGGTGTGGTATGACCTCAGATCAGGTTGTGGGCCCGTTCCTTCTGCGCAACACCATGAATGCTGAGCGGTACCTTGCTATGTTGCGAAACGAGGTCTGGCCGGTTGTCAGCACATGGGAGAACATCGACGATCTGATATTTATGCAAGATGGCGCCCCTCCGCACTTCGCTCTTGTTGTCCGTGAGTGGCTGGATGCCCACTTCCCTGGGCGTTGGATGGGTCGTCGTGGTCCACATCAATGGCCAGCCAGGAGCCCCGACTTGACACCGTGCGACTTCTTTCTTTGGGGGTGGGTAAAGGAAGAAGTCTACCGCACCAAACCGAGGACATTGGAAGAACTGGAGGACCGAATTCGGGAAGTCATGTCCTCCATCCCGCCGGAGTTCCTGCTAAAGTCAGTGGACGCCATTCCTGGGCGGCTCCAGAAGCTGGTGGAAAGAGTTGGAGCCCACATTGAATTTTAGAGAAAACCTACCATGTATGCCTACCTTTTCATATTATTTCTTCTGAAATAAATGGATAATATACGTATTTTTTTACCAATCCAAAATAGGGAGCTACTTTCCGCCCACCCTGTATATATATATAATATATATATATGTTAAACACAGACCGTGCATGGAACAAGGAACTCTTCTGGGAAAATTAAATCCACTATAGTCCGAATAAGTAATGGTAAATGACAAATACCATAGTTTTTCTTTTTCATGATGCTAGCCCGACGAGTTTGTATATATATATATATCAGTGATGTAGGTCTCGAGACCGATCTCGAGACCCAATTTGCAGATCTCGATCTCGATCTCGGTCTCGGTTTTTCTCCCCGAGACCTTTCGAAACCTCTCGAGACCGTAATGAAAAATACATGTTATTGGCATACTCATGATGGTGGCTTGGTTGAACAGACACAATTCAGAATGTTTATGAAAGTTTGTAAAAGTAAGGGACTCTAGGTATTCACTAATCAGTCACCCTCTTTGAGTTGCCACGTTTGTCTTGCGGGGGGGGGGGGGGGGGGGTCTGGATTTTTTTAGGTTAGCGCTACAAAAAAATCCCCCCCCCCGTCAGATTAATTTTATTGAAAATGGAAACACTAAATAGAGAATTATTTACATATTACATTGGTATGCATCAATTTTGCTGTCAAGGGTTTTGTAAGTGATTCTTATAGAGTTTTTCCTGCTGATTTCGAATCTGCAATCCGTTTTTCTCAATCAGCTCAGGTTATCCGGCTATGGCCTCATAAGTAAAATAGAATTTTTCGTGATTTTGTCAAAGCGGAATTGGAACAGTAACATCTATCATCACTTGTTTCACTTGTATAATATCTTTTTTACTTTTCAGGCATATAGATAAAATATTTCATAATGAATAGAGCGTGTAAAAATGATCCCAATAGATTCTGCTACATATGTGGGACGGTTACCATGCCAAATAACCAGTCCCAAATCACTAAATTTGTGAAGACAATGTATAGAGCATACTTTGGAATTAAGCTAGGGGAACAAGACAAAAATTTCGCCCCTCATATGTGCTGCAAGACGTGCATTGAAAATTTGAGAAGATGGAGCAAAGGCAGAGCGAAATCTTTGCCTTTTGGAATTCCCATGATTTGGAGAGAAGGAAAGGATCACGTGACAGATTGCTATTTCTGCATGACAAACCTCCAAGGTGGGCTTATAAATTTATTTTTCTTAAATATTTTGAAATCCTCGTATGAAACTTGACATAATATTCACCATAATGTAATATTCACCATATATAGCATAATATTCACCATAATGGTAATCATACATTTACATATACATATTGTTATAGAAAATACATTTACACATACATATTGTTATAAAAGTTACATTTACATATACAATGATTGTATATTTTCTTTCTTTTTCATTCATATTCCCCGAAGGGACAATATGAATAAAAAAGAAAGAAAATATACAGACTCCATCGACCTATTTCATATCTTACAGACCGCAGCCTTCCCTCACGAGCCGCCACTGTCTGAATGCTTCTTCTATTTCATATGCAAGTTTTATATCCATGTTTCTGTGTTTCTATTTCAGGAGTTAACAAGAAGAATAAACACATTGTTGTATACCCTGACATTCCTTCTGCAATGAGACCTGTACCCCATGGTCCTGGAATTTCAATACCCGACCCACCTCAAACCCTGGACTTCGATGATTCTGATGATGAATCAATGACCAATGCCAATGACCAGTCCCAGTCGTATATACACCTCAAAATACCGCTTCAAATGAGCCGAGGCCTCTCAACCAGGCCAAACTTAATGATCTTACCAGGGATTTAGGACTTTCCAAATTAGCTGCCGAGATCTTGGGCTCACGACTTCGAGAGGACAACTTGCTGGCTCCGGGAACAACATTCTCCTGGTATAGGAAACGAGAGGAAGAATTCCGCAAGTTTTTTGCAGTGCACGAAAATACCTCTTCCCTAGTGTACTGCTGCAATGTTGAGGGGCTAATCGAATCCTTGGGCCTGCCATACAACAATAACGCATCAGAATGGAGGCTATTTATAGACTCGTCTAAACGAAGTTTGAAAGCAGTACTTCTCAACATTGGAAATAGGGTTGCATCAGTCCCTGTAGCACATTCCGTACAACTTACTGAGAGCTACGATAACATGAAAATTTTACTGGATGGTCTCGTATACGACCAACATAACTGGAGGATCTGTGGAGATTTGAAGGTAATACTAATATCATAAGTAAACTATTGCTATTGACTATGTTCTTTTTCCAAAGGTTATTTGAGAGCGTATAAGAACACTTAACTTCCCCACAGAAGTGATACAGTCCAATGCATAGATTTTTTTATCTGATAGAACAAATTCTCTAAATTCTTTAAATATTTTCATTTTTTTTCAGATTGTGGCATTTGTTTTGGGAATGCAAGGGGGATACACGAAATACCCATGTTTCCTCTGCAAATGGGATAGCCGAGCGGATGAGAAGCACTATGCACAGCGTGAATGGGCATCCAGAGAGAATTTTGAACCTGGGTCGCATAATGTCGTTTCAGTGCCCCTTGTACCACCAACAAAAATTTTGCTCCCACCACTTCATATTAAGCTGGGCTTGATGAAAAATTTCATCAAATCAATGAATAAGGAGGGTTCAGCATTCCGATATCTCGAGAGTAAATTTCCTCATATATCTGATGCTAAACTAAATGCTGGGGTTTTTGATGGTCCTCAAATTCGAACTTTGATCAAGGATACTCAGTTCGAAAACGCAATGACTCCAACTGAGAAGAATGCCTGGCAGGCATTCAAATCAGTTGTCACTGATTTTCTTGGCAAGCGTAGAAGTCCAGAATACGAGTCCGTTGTCGAAAACTTGATGGAAGCTTTCAAAGCTCATGGGTCGCGCATGTCCATAAAAATGCAGTTTTTGTGGTCCGACTTGGACTATTTTCCTGAAAATTGCGGGGATTATAGTGAGGAACAGGGTGAACGATTTCACCAAGATATCAAAATAATGGAAGAGAGGTACCAGGGAAACTGGGATATCAATATGCTGGCGGACTATTGCTAGTGTTTGAAGCGAGACGTGCCCGAAGAAAAACACAGACGGAAAGCCAAAAAAACTTCATTCCTTCCTCAATAAACTTTTTTCCATATTCATTGTATGAATAAAAGTATTTATTCACACAATGTTTTCATTTTTCACGAGTGTTCTTATAATATTACTCGTATCTACAGTGTTTAAGCTAAAAAAATCAATAAATTTGGGGATAAAATTGGACTTATAATAAATGGCCAATAGAGAAAAAACCTGACCTGATTGAGGAAAACCAATGTCATTTTCGAATTCAACATGGTCGAATTATATAATATGAGTTGAAAAAACCCTCACAGCAGACAAAAAAATTTCATATGCATCCAGTGTTATTTATTTATTTATTTATTTATTATTTATATTTATTAATTATACCGGTATATTTTTTATCATTAAAATTCATCATACAGGGTGTCCCATAAGTTCGGCATCATAGGAAAAATAATAAAAAAAAGGCAAAACAAAAGCTTTTAATTACAGAATGTGCTCAATATGTCCACCATTGTTTTCAATACACAAATCCAGACGTGATACCCAGTCAGCAAGCACAAGGTGAATGATGTCAGGAGTAATGGTGTTACATGCCCCAATAATGCGCTGCCGCAAATGTTCAACACTCCTAATTTTCTCTGCGTATACCAGCGCTTTCAAGTGGCCCCAGAGATAAAAATCTAGTGGCGTGAGATCTGGGCTTCTAGCTGGCCATTCCACAGCCCCTCGACGTCCTATCCAATGACCAGGGAATTGTTGGTACAGGTATTCCCTTACTTGGGTGCTGTAATGTGCAGGAATGCCGTCTTGCTGGAACCATGTTGGGAAATTTCCTTCTTCGTTCAAGACACTGGGAAATGCTTCTTCCTTGAGCATACGTAGGTAGGTGCCTCCAGTGACATGTTCATCGAAAAAGAAGGGGCCTATGATGCGATCCTTCCAAATGCCACACCATACCATCATCCTAGATGCACCTTGTTCCTTTGAAGAGGTATACCAGTGAGGGTTGTTTTGAGACCAGTAGCGGTGTTCTGTCGATTTACCTCACCATTTCCATAAAAAACAGCCTCGTCACTGAACAGAATGGTGGACGGGAAATTGGCATCCCGAGCATATTGTACCGTAACCCATTCACAAAATTCCATCCGCCGGTCGGGATCATCTTCGCTTAATTTCTGTAGGATCTGAAGTTTATATGGATGCCATTTGTGAGCCTGAAGAATGCGATGGATGCTACTTTTCGACACTCCTGTCTCGGCGGACAATCGCCGAAGAGACTTATTGGGACTTCTGTTAAAATGAGCCAGGATAGCAGTCTCTGTATCATCGTCAGTGGACCTCCTTGAAGGTCCACTGCGTGGTTTATCTTCTATGGATCCTGTTTCCTTAAATTATCTTCTATGGATCCTGTTTCCTTAAACTTTGCAACAAGTCTGCTAACACAACTCTGTGTTATTGGCTCGCGGTCTGGATGCAGTCTGTTAAATTCAGCAGCGGCCTCTCTTTGACTCCGATTTCCTATGAGTAGAATTATCTGGATTCGTTCTTCCTTGCTCACAGACATTATGGCCTGTAGAAAGAAAAATATGAATTATGGTTTGTAGAAATAGAAAAATATGAATTTCTCCTATGATACCGGACTTATGGGACACCCTGTAGATCTCTTTGGGCTGAGTGGATGTTGAATTAATGTCATATATATATATATATTATTTAGACCTTATGCTAAATGCCATGCCTCTGTTTATAGTACCGATATGTCAATTTATTTTTCATAGAAATGGTGTTGGAAAAATGCTATACAGGAAACTCAAGCACGGAGAATGAGCAGATACAGAGAGACAGCGCTTATTCTCACAGCAGCGATGACGAAATAAAACAGAGTCAAACCAAAGGTCCGAGACTAATGGCAAAATATCAAAGCTATCGGTCCAAGCAGAAGAACGTTGAAACTGGGGAGATTTTGAACCGCAGGGAACAGTTGCGGTGGTACCTCTTAGAGATCGATGAATCTCATATTTTAGACAACTGCTCTCCAATAAAGTTTTGGCACCAGAAAAGG
This sequence comes from Bathynomus jamesi, assembly GCA_023014485.1. Classification (NCBI taxonomy): domain Eukaryota; kingdom Metazoa; phylum Arthropoda; class Malacostraca; order Isopoda; family Cirolanidae; genus Bathynomus; species Bathynomus jamesi. The sequence continues at coordinate 922,258 of JAJOZX010000031.1, forward strand.
GATAAATTCCCATCACTGGCCAATATTGCCATGACTGTTTTAACAGTGCCTACCTCTAGTGCTCCTATTGAGCGTGTATTTAGCCATGGAGGCATAATAATGAGGCCCCACAGAAGTCAAACTTCAGCAGATCTTCTGAGCATGCTGATGTTCCTTAAGTGTAATGAGCACCTACCATGCTTTAAATAAATGCATAAGTTAAACTGGGTAGTGGGTACGTTCATTAAACCTTCTGCAACAGATATAAAAGAAGTAAATAAATAAAAAGTATATATATATATATATATATATATTAGTGATGGATCGAGTGGTCGGTTTTTCACAACCGCGGTTGCGGTTGTGTTTGCGGTTGTCGAATTTTTTCCAACCGCGGTTGCGGTTGCGGTTATCATATACTAGGAAAAATGCGTAATTATTAACTGGATTTAGCCACTATAGTGCGATTTAGCCACACTTGGTACATAATATATACTAAATAGTATTTATTTAGTAAATACCTTATGTTGAACACAAGTTTTGCAATACACCGCTACCGCTATTTGTGTGTTGCAAAACTTGTGTTCAACATAAGGTATTTACTAAATAAATACTATTTAAATGAAGTATATTTTAAACTTATATAGCTATTATGAAAGAATAGGTCAAATTAATTAAAACCATATTTTGCACTAAGTGTGTTACCAGGATGAGGGACGAGGACCCATCGCACTGTTCATCCCACCTACCACTTTCCCCAGCCTCCACCCAGTAATTACAATACAGTAACAGTTAAGAGCAATAATGCAATCACAGTTGTATCGTTATTCAATAAACTAAACATTACACAATATGAAAAACCGTTGTAGATATGAAGAGCTCATAACATTACACCGATAACAATCAAAGCAGAACGAGGACTGATGTTGTCAACTAGCAGCGAGTTGAGACTGCGCAGGTCCGTTTTAACACAGACCACTTCTTTACCCACTTTTGGGGGGAGTCATGTTCGAGAAACCACCCCTTTGGCCAACCAAGGCCATTGACCAAGTTACACGAACCCGAGAGGTCCGTCGAGCAGGAATAAGCTTTATTGACTATTGTACTAAAGGCGATTTTAGTTTGAAGAAAATTAAATAAAAATAAATGTTACTTCATGGAGCTCACAGAGTAATAACTTAGAGCGCAGTTTAAACCAATTTTACTACGGCAGCCGTATGACGTCACGTTTAAGCACGCATAAGGAGACCCATCATTTTCTTTTTAAAAAAAGAAATATTTCTAATTAACCTAAAATTAAAATTAACTAAGCTTTTACAACCGCAACCGCACTTATGGAACGGCGGTTGCGGTTACGGTTGCGGTTGTGAATTTTTGTGCGGTTGTAGTGCGGTTGCGGTTGCGGTTGCGGTTATTCGATCCATCACTAATATATATATATATATATATATATATATATATATATATATATATATATATTAATATTGTTAATTTATAGGCTACACTTTTTGCATTCAACACACTACATCTGAGAAAGTAGTTATTAGTTTATTGATATACTTAACATAGTCTAATTTCCATAGTAGTGTAAAACAAATTGAAAGGGCATGAGCTTGGTCTCGATCTCGGAAGGTAGATCTCGATCTCGAACCTTTAAAGATCTCGGTCTCGATCTTGGTCTCACAGGATCAGGTCTTGGTCTCGGTCTCAGTCTCGGACTTGGTGGTCGCGACTACATCACTGATATATATATATATATATATATATATATATATATATATATATATATATATATATATATATATATATGAAAATTATTTCACGAAGGTAACACGTGAAAAATATTTATGATGAATAAAACCACGAAGGAAAGGAAACACAGAATGGTGCTCAAGCGCTTTCGTCTAATGATATCCTCAGAACACTGAAGTAAATAAAAAGTTCAAGATATATATAAGTTACAAATATATAATATATATATATATATATATATATATATAATATATATAGAGAAATAAAAATTGTGGGAGGAGCATACAAATTTGCAAGGAAAACTACCAATTTTAGCACTTTGCCCTAATTCAACACAAGATCAAATGGATTGTTTATAACCAATTTTATAGATAATGCCTGAATGATATATAGGTCACAAAAAATATAAAAAAAGTATATAAAAATAAATTGAAAAATAAAAATTGTAAGAGTAGCATACAAATTTACAAGGGAAAACTGCCAAAGTTTTAGCACTCTGCCCTTCTTGTCTAAATCCGTTCTGAACGAATTCAACACAAGATCAAATGGATTGTTTACAACCAATTTTATAGATATTGCCTGAATGATATATAGGTCACAAAAAAAATGCATATATATATATATATATATATATATATATATATATAAATTGAAAAATAAAAATTGTAAGAGAAGCATATAAATTTATAAGGGAAAACTACCAAAGTTTTAGCACTCTGCCCTTCTTGTCTAAATACGTTTTGAACGAATTCAAAACAACGGGATCGAGTTGAAAAAGACCTTGGCTCATGTTAAAGTTATTTGTAAGTTGGATAATAGCAGACTCAAGAATATTTCTATTAACAATGTTGCTAGAGTGAAACAAACCTGAAGCATTATTCCAATCAATAGAGTGGGATAACTCTGAAAAATGGACAAAAAGGGCACTGGACGACTGTCCCGTTCTAATGGAATATTGATGCTGTTTTACACGCGTGTGCGAATCCTTTCCCGTCTGACCAATGTAAAAGGAATCACATTGTTTACAACCAATTTTAAAGTTAATGCCTGAATTATTGGTAGGGCTATTTTTTACTATGATATTTTTCACAATATTGTTATATGAAAATACTACATTAATATCCAAAAGTGTAAGTACATTAGCAATGCCTAAAAAGCCCGGGAAAAATGGAAGTACTAAAATATTCTTTGACAAAGTGCGAGTGTTATTTTTCACACGATAGAAGGTTCGTTTTGCCTTGTTAAGACAAGATTCCATAAACGCAGGTGGGTAGCACAGATCACTTCCAATACCGTTGATTTTTTCCAATTCGGCATCGATGTATTCCGGACTGGCGATCCTAAGAGCGCGGAGAAACATTGAAGAAAATATGGCCTTCTTAATAGGGGTGTCATGTCCAGAGTAAAAGTGTACGTAAGACAAATTGTTTTTTTTTTTCCGATAGATACTAAACTTAAAACCTGGGCTTTCCCTATGTACACGCACATCCAAAAACGGGATTGAGTGGTCTTGTTCCACTTCTAAAGTAAACTTAATGGAGGGGACTTGGTCATTTAACTGAAGGAGGAAGTCATCCAGGTCACGATTCATGGGCCAGATACACAAAATATCGTCGACGTACCGCAACCATGGGATACCAACCCCCAGGATTCTCGGAATGTAAGTAATTTCGAAAAACTCCATATAAATATTGGAGAGGAGGGGCGACAAGGGGTTGCCCAATGCCCATGGCCATCCCAAAAACCTGTTGATAATACTCGCTATTGAAAGTGAATTTACAGTCTTCGATGCAAAGCTTAATAAGTTACAAAACGATGTGTGAAGGTAGTGGCAGGTCGTACTTATGTAATTCTCGGGAGAGAAAGTCAAGCATATCGTCAATCGGCACGTTTGTAAACAATGAACAAACGTCAAAACTGATCAATCTATCGTTGGTTTCAGTGCGTACATTACTCAATTTTTCAGTAAGATCCATGGAATTTTTTACATGTGAATCAGAGATAGTTCCGAAAATGGGGGACAAGACTTTGAAAAGCCATTTGGAGAGTTTATAGGTAATAGAGCCCACCGAGATAATAATAGGGCGCATAGGGTTGCAAGGTTTGTGGGTTTTAATAAGACCGTAAAGGTAGGGAAGAGAAGTTGAAGTGGACGTGAAAAGCGGAATTAAGTCCTTATGATCTTTGAGAATGCGTTTCAAGCCACTATTGAATGATTTGATGACGTCATCCTGCGGGTTCTTCCTAAGTTTTCTGTATGTGGCGGGGTCCTGGAGAAGCTCGTTCATCTTTGTAATGTAGTCCACTTTGTCCATAATAACTATGGTGTTAGCCTTGTCTGCTTTAGTAATATGGAGCTCACCATCTTTTTTTAATTGTGAGAGGCTATTGCGAAAACGTTTAGGAAAGTTATCTTCGTAAGTACTATTCGCAGCACTATAGACAAGGCCTTTAACTATGTTAACCAAAGACTGAGGAAGATTACATTGTTTTCCAAAACAAGCAAGACTATAACAAATTTGTAAAGCAGAAGGTTTTTTAACAATAGAAAAGGACATACCAAATCCAAGGGCACTTTTTGCATCGTCACTTATGTTTTTCGAAGAAAGGTTCAAAACACATTTTGAGCTTGCTTTTTTACTCCATTGACTATTTCGAATGAGACTTTTAATTTTGCGATCCAAGATGTTACGAAGTGAAGAAGTTCTCCGACGCAACTCGTTGTAAATTTCATCAAACAAAGGTTGGATCCACGGTTGGGGAATAACGGTCACAAAATTATGTTTGGCAATGTTTCTCCGCGCTCTTAGGATGGCCAGTCCAAAATACATCGATGCCAAATTGGAAAAATTCAACGGTATTGGAAATGATCTGTGCTACCCACCTGCGTTTATGGAATCTTGTCTTAACAAGGCAAAACGAACCTTCTATCGTGTGAATAATAACACTCGCACTTTGTCAAAGAATATTTTAGTACTTCCATTTTTCCCGGGCTTTTTAGGCATTGCTAATGTACTTACACTTTTGGATATTAATGTAGTATTTTCATATAACAATATTGTGAAAAATATCATGGTAAAAAATAGCCCTACCAATAATTCAGGCATTATTATAAAATTGGTTGTAAACAATGTGATTCCTTTTACATTGGTCAGAGAGGAAAGGATTTGCACACGCGTGTAAAACAGCATCAATATTCCGTTGGAACGGGACAGTCGTCCGGTGCCCTTTTTGTCCATTTGTAAGAGTTATCCCACTGTATTGATTGGAGTAATGCTTCAGTTTTGTTTCACTCTAGGAACATTGTTAATAGAAATATTCTTGAGTCTGCTATTATCGAACTTCAAAATAACTTTAACATGAGCCAAGGTCTTTTTCAACTCGATCCCGTTGTTTTGAATTTGTTCAGAACGTATTTAGACAAGAAGGGGAGAGTGCTAAAACTTTGGTAGTTTTCCCTTATAAATTTATATGCTTCTCTTACAATTTTTATTTTTCAATTTATTTATATATATATATATATATATATATTTTTTTTTTGTGACCTATATATCATTCAGGCATTATCTATAAAATTGGTTGTAAACAATCCATTTGATCTTGTGTTGAATTAGGGCAAAGTGCTAAAATTGGTAGTTTTCCTTACAAATTTGTATGCTCCTCGCACAATTTTTATTTCTATATTTATTATATATATATATATATATTTTTTGTAACCTATATATAGTCTTGAACTTTTTATTTACTTCAGTGTTCCTGAGGATGTCATTAGACGAAAGCGCTTGAGCACCATTCTGTGTTTCCTTTCCTTCATGGTTTTATTCATCATATATATATATATATATATATATATATCTCACAGGTAAGGTAATAAAGCATTTTACTTCAATTTATTCTTTTAAAACACGGGTTGACCATTTGAGCCGATAATATCTGTCACGAAAGGTAAATCCCACTTGGTTGTCACTAAACAATTTCTTTTATATATATATATATATATATGCACTAAAATCACAAAATAACACGTGACCTTATTAATCAGCTTTAAGAAAAGATCAGAATCTACATATAACCAAAGCTGATAAATCAAATGCCTTAGTGATCCTCAATAAAGACGTTTATCTAGGAAAAATGTATGATCTTTTGAATGATGCGGACACTTACGTGAAATTAAGGAACAATCCCCTTGAAACTGTGAACAGTGCATTTAACAAGAAAATTAAACAACTTTTGAAGGGGAATGAAATGTTACTTAAACAGTTTTTGAGTACTTCACCGTCATTACCTTATATGTATGGCCTGATTAAAACTCATAAGCCAAATAATCCTGCAAGGCCTATTGTTAGTTCTATAGGATCTATCTCATATAAGCTATCCAAATGGCTTGTCTCCATTCTTAATCCTCTCCTTGGCACAATTTCACAATCACACATAAATAATAATGTAGACCTTGTGGAAAAATTAAATAGTATCAGTGTCAATTACAATTTTAGATTGGTAAGCTTTGATGTTACCGCTTTATTTACAAGAGTCCCGGTGGAGGATCTATTAGTGTTTCTTTCGGAAGAATTGGTTAAGCATAATTTGCCATTACCTGTGGCCACAATTATAGAATTAATTAAGTTGTGCATAGTAGACTCAAAATTTTTGTTCAATAATGAATATTTTAGGCAGAAATTTGGTATGGCGATGGGAAACCCTCTCTCCCCCATTTTGAGTAACTTATATATGGAGTTTTTTGAAAGTAAGTTATTAATGAAGATTCTGCCAAATTATGTTCCATGGTTTAGATATGTAGATGATGTTCTTTGTCTTTGGCCAGTGACTTTAAATCTCAATGAACTCTTACCCAAACTTAATAATTTAATTCCCTCTACCAATTTTACAGTTGAAATAGAAAAAGATTCTTCGATCCCTTTTTTAGATGTTTTAATATATAGGTCTGGAAAAAAGTTTAAGTACAATATTTACAGAAAACCCACTAATAATTGTTCCTATATACATTATTATTCTGATCACCACATTAATGTAAAACGATCCGTTCTTTCTACTTTGTTTCTAAGAGGCCTACGAATTTGTAGCCCTGAGTTCATTGACGACGAAATTAGTAAAATATACAAAATTGCTTTTGATTTAAAATACCCAAAGAACTGCATAGATAAGTCCTTAAAAATGGCAAAGAAAACCTTCTACGAAGTAAAGGATAAGATTCCTTATAACTAAAGACCGGAACTTCAGGCAAAATGCCATAAATGCCTTATTTTGCCTATTTCACTAATTTATTGTGGAAAATGCCTTTTTCGATTTATAGAGCCTTATTTGCCTATCTCACTAATAAATAAGTTTTGTTTTACAAACTATCACATTTAAAAAAGTTAAATGAGTCTTTTGAAATGTAGAGTTGCCAGTTAGTGAAATGACTCATTTCACTAACGGGCAACTCTACTTTTCCACATGCAGTAGGTTACCTCTGATAACACTGTATATTTGTTTTTAGTCACTGTGTATTTGATGTGAAAGATCATGCCTAAAGTTAAAGCATTTTCTTCTAAGAAACTAAGTGATTATGTTCAGGAATTTGGAGGTAGTGTGTTCAGCACTGACGGCTCTATATTATTTTGCAAAGCGTGTGAAAAGGTTGTAAATTCAGAGAAGAGATACTTTGTGATGCAACATATAGACACAGGTAAACATAAGAGTGCCGTTTCCAGACAGAAGCTCAGAGGAGAGCATTCTTGTTTACTTACGAATTTTGTTACTGCCTCCAGTCGTAAGTCACAATTCTCAATGGATTTGTGCAAAACATTCATTGAAGCCGGTATTCCCTTGGGGAAACTAGAAAGTCCATGTCTGAGAAAATTCTTAGAGAAATACACAAATGAACATATTCCTAGCGAGTCATCATTAAGAAAGACATATGTAGAAGAAATATATCAAACTGTTATACAAAATATTAGAACTGAAGTTAACAACAAAAATATTTGGATATCAATAGATGAGACGACCGATTCTGTTGGTAGGTATGTCGCTAATGTAATTATTGGGACTATGGAGAGTGACCAACCTTCCAAAATTTATTTGCTAGCAGTAGAGCAACTTGCTAAAACAAACCACTCAACTATTGTTCAAACTTTTACAAAATCACTTGCTTTACTATGGCCTGAAGGAATAAAGCACAACAATGTTCTTCTGTTCATAACTGATGCCGCTCCATACATGAAAAAAGCAGCAGGGGGTTTAAAAATTCTTTTCCCCAGAATGCTACATGTCACGTGCTTAGCTCATGCGCTGCACAGAGTTTGTGAAGAGGTACGAAGTTTATTCCCTGATGTTGACCTGATGATTTCAAATGGAAAGAAGATATTTCTCAAAGCCCCTTCGCGTATCCAGGTTTTCAAAGAACAGGCACCAGAATTAGCACTGCCACCTAAGCCAGTACTGACAAGATGGGGAACATGGATAAATGCAGCAGTTTACTACACTAAAAATTACAACACAATACAGAGCATTGTCGAAAGTTTTGATGAAGAAGATGCAGCTTCTATTAAGATTTGGAAATCTCTCATGAAAAATTCATTGAAAAATGATCTTGCATTCATTGAAGCCCATTTATCAAATTTGCCAATTGCAATTACTTCTTTGGAAGAACGAAATCAACCCTTGTTAAATGCGTTGAAGATTTTTAACACCGTAGTTGAGGAAATAAATCAGGTGCCGGGTGCAAAAGGTAAACTAATCCAGCAGAAGTCTGAGAAAGTAATTTCAGGTAATACTGACTTAGCTGAAATAAAGAAGATAGCAAACGTCCTTGAAGGAGATGGTGCTGAAGACACTTCAAATCTAAACCCGGAGAACATAGCAAGTTACAAATATGCTCCAGTCACATCAGTAGATGTTGAAAGAACATTTTCAGTTCTTAAACACATGCTAACTGATCGTAGACATAACCTAACATTTGAGAATTTGGAAAAAATGCTTGTTATAATGTGTAACCAAAGAAATGCATAAATATATTTGAAAATGTAAGGTATTGATTTGTGTTATCTATGTTTTTTTGCTGTTTTTCAATATATTTCAATGTAAAAATAAATGCCTTTTTTTGCCTATTTTGATGTTTTATTGTGCTTTTTTGCCTGCCTATTTTCCTATTTTTTAGTGCCTGAAGTTCCGGTCTTTACTTATAACACAAAAAATGTTTTAGTGTTACCATTCAGAGAAAATTTCCTTGATCTGCCGAATCTGCTGAGGACTTTTAACGTAAATATTGCGTTCAAAAATTTAGATGTAATTAAGAATTCATTGATTAAGAACTCCCCTTTAAGTGAACATGGTTGTGTATATAAAATCCCTTGCACAATATGTAATAAATTTTACATTGGCCAAACTGGTAAGACCCTTGAGGTACGTATTAAACAGCATCAATACAGTATAAGAAGTGGCCAGGAATCTAACGCCATTTTCATTCACGTAAGAGATACTAATCATCCCATTGATTGGAAAAATGCTTCCAAATTAAGGTTTAGTAAATCTATTGTTAGCAGAAATATACTGGAATCAAGTGTGATCAAGAATAATGCGGATTTGGTCCTTAATATTAGCCCTGGGTTGTACAAATTAGATTCGTGCATTGTCAGAAAGCTGGCGAAGGGCCTACTGTTTTCTTAACTGCATTCTTGCCCCTTAATGATTTGCCCTGGTTAAATAAATAAATATTATTGTAAGAACTGTTAACATTCTTATGTGTCTATTTTAATTGTAATATTTCTTTCGTGTATAATCTTTGGTTGCTGGGGGTTTATTGGACTTTTGAACTGGGTTGCTTTTGGGAAAACAATTTTTTTCCAGACTGTTTGTAGAAATTTTGTAATAATCTGGAAGACGATGGCAACATTCCCTTTGTTTTCATTAATTTCGGGCCACTTAATTTCCTACTTCAATTAAATATTAGTGTTAATAACCATTATAATAATTTTTGTTTTCTGTACTGGTGTTTTGTCTAATTTCATCTATATAGTAATTTAGCAGCCTACAGATTATGTTATCTATTTGTTATCTACGTTATCTATTCGTTTTTCATTAAATTCTTGCCAATTAATTGCGTGCTTTAATTAAATATTAGTGTTAATAACCATTATAATAATTTTTGTTCTCTGTATTGTTTTTTTTGTCTAATTTCATCTATACAGTATACTTCTTTTAAATTTGTAATTTAGCAGCCTACAGATTATGTTATCAATTGAAAAAATCTTTATAGGGCTTTAAGGCCTTTAATTTGAGGTGCCGATTGTGAATTTTTTGCTTGTCTATTTAACTCATTTACTTTGTAATCTCCGTCTATTTTCTGTTCCTCCTTGATAATGTGAATATATCACGAAAGCGCTCGGACTTTGTGTTTCCTTTTCCCTGTGGTTGTTTGCTGATATATATATATATATATATATTAGGGTGTCCCGTTTTGGACGAATCTTAAAGTTATTAATATTCAGCCCTCTCATATCGTGACAAATGATTATGTAAGTATGCTAACCAATTTTTAGACCGAAATCAAAAAATTTGACCCCCCGAGCACTCGATTCGAAAATTTTAGGGTCAAATTTTTATAAAAATTTGAGTTTTTTCGATTTTATGCCTATAAATTCAATTTTAGACACTTATCAATGGTTTCATCCGATGCATATTAAAAAAAAGAATCATTTGATACCAAATTTATATAGGTTTGGCTTAAAAACTTTGTTTTTATCTACTTTTTTCTTATTTTTTTCAGGATTTTAGCTAGTCAACTAGTTACCTAATGATTAACTATGGCTTCGAATGAACGAAAGTTAAGAAAAGATAAGGAACGTGATGATTCTGTTCTTGGAGATCTCCTTCCTCATTTGGAACCACACAGAGGGGCACTTTTTCCCTCAAATGGAGATGTTCTTCGTCACTTTTTAAGTCTAAAAAGAAACTCCATGAGAAATAACTCAGTAGAGGAGACAATAAAAGTAGTTTTGGAAAAAGTTAAATGTTTTTGGATCCTGGCCAGTATACCTTCTAAAGATGTTGGGCGTCATCCGAGACCTAAACAGTTATTAAAGGACTTAATTAAAAAGAGAGATACTATTGCATGAATTGCAGAACGTCCTAATTATAACAATAAACTTCAGGAATTTAACCAGGTTTTAAAAAAACTTTTTGACATCAGCTCTCAGAACGCTGAAGAAATTATAATGAAAGATCCACTAAGAAGTAATGAAACGAAAATTTGGGATGTTAAATTTCTGGAAGATCAGAGAGGAGAAAGGGAAATGTGCTTAGGAGGTCTAGATAAAATATATGAAAAGAAGACTAAAGCTAAAGCTGAAAGAATCCAAGAAATAAAAAAACCGTGAACTAAAAGAATCACAAAGGAAAGCAATGCCTGGAACATCTAAAATGAATATGGTCTATCAAGAAAATTCGTCTTCAGAATCGGAGCAAGATGATCCAGAATTTAAACTTTCGAGTGCGAAAAAAGGTCCTAAGCGTCAAAATATTATGAAGTCTTCTAAAGTTAGCAATATAGCTCACAGATTAAACTTGTCATTAAATCAAAGAACAGCTTTTGCTGCTACTGTGCTTTCTGCCTGTGATATAGATTTAGAAACAGTCAGCCTGTCCAGAACAACTTCTTGGAATGCAAGAAAGAAAACTAGGGAGAACACATCTAAGAAAGTGAAAATCGATTTTGAGCCTCCAAATTTCTCTTCGCTCCATTGGGATTCTAAAATAGTTACAGAATTGAGAGGTGAAAAGAAAGAACGGTTGGCTATTTTAGTTTCTGGAATGCCAAGTGCGAAGGAAGGCAAAATTTTAGCGGTTCCAGATATCCCTGATGCTACTGGATTTTCTCAAGCCCAAGCCACTTTTGAAGCTGTTATGGATTGGAACCTTGAAGGAAGAGTGGTTTCGTTGGTTTTCGATACAACCGCATCGAATTCCGGTTGGATCAATGGTGCCTGCAAAAGACTAGAAGACTTATTAGGACAGAGGATACTCTGGTGCGCATGCAGGCATCATATATTTGAAAGAATTTTGAATGATGTTTTTAAAGTAATATTTGGCAAATCAATATCACCTGATCATGAAATTTTTCAAAAATTTAGACAAACTGTATGGAAGAATTTAGATACGAGCAAGAAACATAAAACATTGGAAACAACAAACAGATACCTAAAGAATAAAATTGAAGATGTAACAAAATATCTTCATGAAATCCTGCAAAATGAAGATAGCAATGTATTACTTCGCGGAGATTATAAAGAAAGTGCTGAGTTATGCCTACAGATTTTGAATCAAACTCCACCAAAAGGAATTCGTTGACTTCATCCTGGAGCCTCGCATCGTGCTAGATGGATGGCTACAATCATGTATTGTATAAAAATATTTGCTTTTAGTGATCAAGCAGGTTACACTAAAAATATGGTGAATAAGCTGGAAAGAGTATGCAAATTTATAGTAATGATATATATCAAAGTTTGGGTGTCATCTACAAAAGGAGTTGAAGCACCTGAAAATGACCTGCAGTTATATCACGACTTGCAAGCATACAAGAAAATCGATGAAGAAGTAGCAAACCAGGCTATTAAGGCCCTTGATCGCCACCTCTGGTATGTTACTGAAGAAATGGTACCGCTTTTTTTATTTTCAGAAAGTTTAAGTGGTGAATTGAAAACCAAAATTGCTAAATCAATATCGAAATCTGAGAAGCGAGGATTTTCTAACCGACGAAGACCACCACCATTTCCTACACTTAACCCTTCCACGAGACTTCCGGATCTAGCTGGGCCAAACTCATGGCTCTTCTTGAATTTATTCAATTATTCTGGTAACTGGCTTAGAAAATCTGCAAACGAATGGAAAGATGAAGATTTCGAAAGAATGAGTAATTTTGTACACTATATGAAAGTAGTAAATGACACGGCCGAACGAGGTGTTAAATTAATAGAAGATTATGCTAATTCGATCACTAGAGATGAAAAACAAAAACAATATCTGCTACAGGTGGTTGAAGACAATAGACAAAAAGTGCCTGATTTCAAGAAAAAACATTAACCAAGTATGTCAGAGATTAGGCCGCGCATTCGAAAAATCGAAAATAAATTCTTAGTTCTTTATTTTAAAAGGAAGATTGTAGGTTTATGGAGTTTACTACTTTTTTTTTCATTGCACTTGTTTTATATTTTTTCTCATCTTGTTTTAATTTTATAATTGTGTAATGTTTTGTATCGAAATTTGATCTTTACTTTCTGTAAGGAATCAAAAATGTTGTCCTAGTTGAAGTTTTAGTCATTTTTTATGAAAAGAAAGTTTTTTTTTTTTTTAGTTTTTCTTATGTAGAGGAAGCCTTTGTTTTTCTAGTCCATAAAAGAGGGATATTTTTATTTTTACCATTTTTGTTTAATAATTAAACGGTAAACGATTAATTTTCTTTTATTTGCCTTATTTATTTAATAAACTTGAAAGCAACAAGAGAAATACTCTAAATAATTTTAATAAAATGCCTTAAAAATATTAAAAAAATCATATAAACACAAAATTTTTAAGCCAAACCTATATAAATTTGGCATCAAATGATTCATGTTTTTAATACGCATCAGATGGAACCATTTATAAGTGTCTAAAATTGAAATTATAGGCATAAAATCGAAAAAACTAAAATTTAAAAAAAATTTGACCCTTAAATTTTTGAATGGAGTGCTCGGGGGTCAAATTGTTTTATTTCGGTCTAAAAATTGGTTAGCTTACTTAAATCATCATTTGTCACGATATGAGAGGGCTGGAGCCTGGACATTAATAACTTTGAGATTCGTCCAAAACGGGACACCCTAAATTATATATATATATATATAATATATATATATATATATATATATATAATAAAACCATTGGTAAATAATATTCAACTTTTATGTTGAAATATGTCCAGCTAAATGTTTTTTTCTCTCTCGCTCTTTCTCTCTCATGCTCTCTCACGATCTCTCGCTCTTTCTCTCTCCTTCTCCACAGGGGGTATAAAGGTTATGCACATTTATTCTGGGTGTTGTAAACTTTATACTTGGGGTGTGATAGCCCTCCGGTCCCGAGTCGTGGGATTCTATAGAAATTGGCTGCCAGTTCTTTAGGTTTTCTCTCTCTTTCGGGAGGGCGGGTGCCCCGTTAAGCCCATTCCTAACGCGTAATGGCCTGACCAGCCCCCTTGCGACCGTTCTTCGGTGACCAATTGATGGTGCTTGGCTGTACTGCTCTTAGGTGAGAGAGCTTTACTGCCCAGCTGGCTGCCATGCCAGCGGAAAGTCTCGGGCGTAGCTGCTGGGTCTGGTGGGATATCTCTTTAACACTGGATTCTAAGAGTCTGGCCGCTTGTGAGTGACTAGTAAGAATTAGTGAGGAGCTGCATCTCGCTGTCGCTCCTGGCGGGAAATCCGTGAAGCCTGCGTCGCGAGTGTTTGTCAGTTGGTAGCTGCGACACGCTTGGGGCTGTCCAGCCCTGGGGAGACCTTTGGTCGGTGCGGCAGCAGTAAGAGGTGTAGTCTTCTGAATGGGATGAACGTCAATTACAGGTAGGCGGATGCGGCTTGCGCGTGAAAAATTCACCCCCTCTCCGTTTTTATGTACTGGTCAGAACGTTTTCGATAGTTTTCATTGCTAGAACACTTTATCTTATTCAGTGTATTCGGAGTTAGAAAAAAAAATTTACAATGACAGGACCGCAGAAACTGAAGGCTGAGTGTGCGAGGTGTGGAGTAAACCAGTGGATGACGAACTTCAAAGAAGCTTGCTTCGAGAAGATCAACCACTCCAGCATGTGCCACTTTTGCGAACTGATTCAGTTGTACGAGAAGCTAGAGGAGAGGGTGTGGCGGCTCGAGTCGTCCAGATCGGCTGTTGGAGGCGCGGCTGTCGCTGACGCGGCTGTCGCTGACGCGGCTGCGCCATCCACCCCGGAGCTTATTGATAGAATAGCTGCCCTGGAAAGGAAGTCTAACGGTGGACTGGACAGAGCTTGAGACCGCGGAGAAACGGTAGAGGTGCAAAATCAGTATCAGGAATCGCCAGTGATCCACGTGGAATGCTCGGAACCGCGACGCAAGGTGGAGGGAAGGGAGGGCGCAAAGAAGGGCCGATAGAGAAATCGAAGGATTTAGCTGCCGGTCGGGGTGGGTCGGGTATTGTAAGTGCGGCTGAGTCTACGGGTGGCGACGGGTCTCGAAAGGTATCGGGCAAGAAGGCTGCGAAGCCGAAGCCTGAGACCCCGGTTGCCGCTCTCAGGACGTCCATCCGCTTTAGTCTCCTGTGCGCGAAGGAGGAAGACACCGTTTTGATTGGGAACTCGCAGATCAGGGGCCAGGAGAAGTACTTTGCTTCTGCAAACCAGGACAGGAGGAAGGTAAGGTGCTTACCCGGGCGGGGAACGGCGCACTTAAGGAAGGAGTTAGAGAAGCTGCGCGTGGCTAGTCGGAGGACTGCGATCGTTGTCCACGCTGGTGGCAACAACCTCAAAGGCGGTAGGGTAGGTTCGACGGAAGGGATCATCACCGAGATCATGTCTCTTGCGTATGATCTAAAAATTAAGACAGACAGGGGAATGTTGATGGGTATTTTACCGTGGATGAATGCCAGTGACCACGCGCTCAGTAAGGTCATTGGCATCAACGAGAGGGTGCAAGACTTGTGCGTCCCACTGGGCTTGAGGTTTGTTGACCCGTTCGACGCGTTTTCGGGTAGGTGGAACCTTTATCAGAGGGATGGTGTCCACCTCAATGTCAAGGGTAAAGGTGTGCTAGGCACGCTGCTTGACCGGCACCTATACTGTATGGTAAGGTCAAGCCTGGGGATTGGTGACGGGCCCCCACCGGGGAGAGATGATGTTGAGCAGCTGGCGGACGTATCTTCAACTGAAGGGTGCGTCCATGAACAGGTGGGTGACCCACCTTCCCCGTTGGAGGGGGCTCAGCCTCCTGCGGAAGTTTCCCCCTCGTTGGTGATGGGCTCTTCAACTCCCGACAGCTTTGGCTGTTCGAGAAACGGGTCGAGCTAGCGGGTGGTCAGAATAGTGAAGGCTCCCTCCGTACAGTGCTTTCTAATGCTAGGTCGATAAAGAATAAGTTTTGCGAGCTACGGGCGCTCTTAGCATCAGAATACCAGGATATCGATGCTATCACCGAGTCCTGGATTCATACTGATGGTAGGGACTACGTTTGGGAGTTCGAGATTCCTGGGTATAGAATGTTTCACAAGGACCGCACCCGTGGGGAGGGGAGAGAGGTACTAATATACGTGAGGGACACGTTGAGTCCGGTTGACTGCCAGTTCCGATCGGAACGAGAGCTGCTTGGCGTCGATCTGAACGTGGGAGGGACGAACTATAGGTTAATCTTGGTGTACAGACCTCCGCATCTCCTCCTTGAGAAGGATACATCCCTGTACATCGAACTCCGTAGCCTGCTAGGGGACAGGGTGTGTGTAGTTTTAGGAGACTTCAACTGTTGCGGATAAACTGGGAGGACGGGACTGCTGATGCCGAAGGGGGGAGGCTAGTTGACTTTGCTGATGAGAACTTCCTGACTCAGTGGGTCAATGGGCCTACACGAGGCGAAAGATTTCTAGACTTAGTATTCACGACCGAAGACAACCTCGTCACTGGCCTCACCATTGACGAATCGTTGGGCGGGAGTGATCACGGTCTGATTAGGTTTTGTGTCTGCGTCCGTCGGGTGAAGCGTAGCAACTCGAGAGGCAGTAAGCTCGATCTACGGCGGACGGAGTTTGTTGGCCTCCGGGATAGCGTAGGTGAGATGGGGTTAGAGGTGGGCGGCGATGTTGAGGGAGTGTGGAGTGCATTCCGGGACCAGTTTATGGTGCTGCAGTCTGCTGCCATACCCTCAAAACCGGTCATCCCTGCTTCAATGCAGCGTAAGTGGTTCAGTCGGGACATCGCTTTGGCTATCCGAAATAGGAAACTGCGTATAGGAGGGAAAAGGCCAATCGTTCCCATGAGAACACTAAGGCGTATGTCCACCTGTGCAGGGAAGTGAAGGCGAAGGTTAGGCTAGCTAAACGTAACGAAGAACAACGGGTGACAAGCCTCAGCAAGGGGAACCCGAAGAAGTTGTACAGTTATGTTAATAGTAGAAAGTCCATTAGAAGCATGATAGGCCCGTTAAAGGACCCGAGTCAAGCGTGAGGCATGAGGCACGAAGGTGCTGGCCTGGATAGTGTTCTATGTACCGCGACAGTCGTTGCCGATAAGATAGACAAACTTAGCGCGTTTAAGGCTCCTGGGCCAGACCAGTTTCTCCCCAGAGTCTTGCGGGAGGTGCGCGACCAGGTGGCTCCCCACCTGGCTACAGTCTTCAACAAATCGTTGAAGACGGGCCAGGTGCCTGGTGACTGGAGGGAAGCCAACGTGACCCCTATCTTTAAGAAAGGGGATCACGAAAGTCCAGGGAACTATCGTCCCATTAGTCTCACTTCGGTTGAAGGTAAATTATTGGAGGGGATAATAGCAGATAGGATCGTTGACCATTTGGATTCTTACAAGCTGCTTGGGGACTCCCAACATGGGTTTAGACGGCATAGGTCGTGTCTCACCAACCTGCTCGAGTTTTTCCACGTTATGTGGAGTGAGTATGATAAGAGTAGGGCGATTGATATACTTTATCTCGACTTCCAGAAAGCCTTTCATAAGTAGGCTGACCATATTTCCTTGAGACAAAAACGGGACATTGGGATGGCAAAAAAGGGACGGGGGTTATGTAATATTCTGTATTCATGAAAAAGTAAGTACATAAACCGGGACAAAATTGACATTTTTATTAAAACGACGGGACGGCCAGGAAATATAAAACAAACAGTACTGTCCCGTTCAAAACGGTACGTATGGTCAGCCTATAATCATAAGGTACCTCACCGCCGGCTAATGGCGAAAGTCCGCGCGCTGGGTATCAGTGAGGAAGTAGGTAGGTGGATTGAAAATTGACTGAAGAATAGGCGGAAGAGGGTTGTAATTAAAGGGGCTCGCTCGGGTTGGGCCTCGGTCACTAGCGGGGTTCCTCAGGGTTCCGTTTTGGGGACACTGTTGTTTATCATTTACATAAATGATATCAACGCTGGCATCGTCAGTAGGATCGCCAAATTCGCCAAATTCGCCCGAGGCGATCGAGGAACTGCGTGCGGACCTACGTAGGATAGGAGAGTGGTCCAAAAAATGGCAAATGCAGTTTAACTTTGGTAAATGCAAGGTCATGCACATTGGCTACGCCAATCCCAAGTTGGACTACTTGATGTTGGGGAGTAATATCGTGGCGACTGATTTGGAAAAGGACTTGGGTGTGCTAATTAGCAGCGATCTTAAGTTTACCAAACAGTGCGTAGAGGTGGAAAAGAAAGCCTAGAAGTTGTTGGGTTATATCAGGAGGCAATTTCGATTCCAGAACAAGGAGATTGTGCTCTCTCTGTACAATTCTCTGGTTCGGCCGCACCTGGAGTATGCTGTGCAGTTCTGGTCGCCCACCCTCAGGAAAGATATTGACAGGCTGGAGCGAGTGCAGGCGAGGGCCACAAAGTTAATCCCTTCCATTAGGCATATGGGCTACAATCGACGTTTACGCGCCCTGAACTTGTTTTCGCTGGAAACTCGGAGGCTGAGCGATCAACTCATCGAGGTTTTCAAGTTCTTACGCGGGTTCAACAATGTCGATTTTAGATGCATGTTTAGTTTAAATGACAACCCAACTCGCAACAATGGTTGGAAGTTGGATTTGAAACGGTTTAGGACTAGTGTGTGTAGGGACACGTAGAACAGGCTACCTTCAGAAGTTGTGAACAGTTTTTCTGTGGATCTGTTCAAGAAAAGGTCATACCGAATCTTGCACACTATTTGAGGGTGTATGAATTTTTCCCTGGCACCCGTTGTCATTGGTACCTCCTCGGTATGGGTGGCAAGGTCTTTTGAGGTACTACTTTTCCTTGTAACTTCTTGTAACTCTCTCTGTCACGCTCTCTACGAATCTGTTTCATTTCTGAAAGAAATCTATGGAATGAATAACTAATATTTGGCAAAGACACGTCCCCCAGAATTCGTTGAATTACAACCCAATAGGCGGTGCTTGAGGACGAGCCCAGGATCTCTGGTTGGTGGAAAGTCTCGCTTACACGTTATGGACCGCCCAAATTCACCGACGACCAATAGGAAACTTGCGATTCGAATGTTGGGGTAGCTACAATTAGGACCACGAAAATAAAAGGGGGCATTTTCAGCTGGAACCCACAATAGTTGTTTTTATCAACGAGTAGTTTCAGAAATTTCTCGTCATGAGTCATTCACAAGAGCTTTACAGCTCCCCGCAATTGTTTGAAGACGGGGCTTTCTATGCAGGGGCTACGCTCCACCTTTTCGCCGCGACTGACGGGAATGATCTTCTCTCAACACAAAACGTTAATGATATCTGCAATGATCCTCCGTTTGAACCAGCAGAAGTCTCTACTTTCGAGATGTGAATAATTACGTAATAATTTAACCTGTGATTCGGGCTACATATATATGTGTCATTCAGTGCTTAGCCCTTGCAAGTGTTAGTTAATTTATAAAAGCCATAATAAACGAAGTGAAAGGATATCTGCCCATGGGTTCGAGACCCGGTGCTGGCAGATGATGCGTAGCACATCCAGCTAATCTTCCTTTTGAGCCCAGTTAGGATAGCGTAGGTGAGATGGGGTTAGAGGTAGGCGGCGATGTTGAGGGAGTGTGGAGTGCATTCCGGGACCAGTTTTTGGTGCTGCAGTCTGCTGCCATACCATCAAAACCGGTCATCCCTGCTTCAATACAGCATAAGTGGTTCAGTCGGGACATCGCTTTGGCTATCCGAAATAGGAAAGCTGCGTATAGGAGGATCGTTGACCTGGAACGTGAAGTCTGTATGCAGACGTCCAAAACACTCGTATATCTTTTTAGAATTTTTAAATTTATCCTTTATACTACTTTCGTCTTTAGTCTGATAGTAGCCCTCGGCAGTTAAAAAGGTATCCTTCGCTTCTTTTGAAAAGTTGAGGACATTTTCCAGATAGGCTTGTAGGTGATAATAATCCGTTCCTGCCAAGATGTTGACCTGGTTTAAATGGAGCACCGACAATTCAGCGCAGGACAATTCAGCGCCGACAATTCAGCGCCGACAATTCAGCGCAAAGACAATTCAGCGCAAGACAATTCAGCGCCGACAATTCAGCGCAAGTCAGTACAGTTAAAAGTTTAGTTAAAAATAATAAAAATAAATCGCAATAAATAAAAAAGAGAAAAATTTGTATATTTATATATATGCTAAATTGGGTCTGTATCGAAGGAGTGACATTTCAAAGGAGTGACATAAATACCGTAACGAAGGAGTGACATAATGAAGGAGTGACAAATCGGAGATAAAATTCAAAGGAGTATAATTATTAAAATTTTATTTAAAAAAACAAAATTTGTTAGAATTGTTAAAATTAAGATTTTATTTAAAAAACTAGAAACCTATCCTAACCTAACCTAACCTAACCTAACCTAACAGTTGCAAGCCTCTCTTCCCTCTGGATTTGTTCTTTCTTCTTCTTTGTTTGTATTTTCGCGCTGAATTGTCTTGCGCTGAATTGTCTTTGCGCTGAATTGTCTTGCGCTGAATTGTCGGCGCTGAATTGTCGGCGCTGAATTGTCCTGCGCTGAATTGTCGGGTCACGGGTTTAAATACACCTCACACTGACTGAATATGGAGTGTAGAAAGTTGGTTTCAGGATATGCAAAATAACTATCATCGCAGTCCGTTCCATCTGAATGGGATATACGCAGTTTAGCGTACATGTGCATGCAGCTTGGATCAAAAAAGTATGGGCCTGAGCTGGGTATCACGAATTCTATAGGGGCACTCGGGGAACTAATTGTGTTTAATGGGTTAATTGTAATAACGTTACTGTGCTCAATAGAAACTTGTGTTGGGAGCATATCAAAGAGGGACAGCTCCATTTACAACATTGTGAGCTACACGGATGGATGAAGCGTGCCATGACGAGTCAGAAATAGTGCCACCTCTCTCGACAAGTAGTAATCAGCCTATGATTCGTGGGAGCAAATTCCTCAAGCTTATATCATTTAAAAAAATGATCAACCATAGGTTTCATTCGTTTAGAGCATTTCTTTTTCGATGTCCTTTTACGTTTAACGCCACGTGTTGGTAACCCCTTCTTCGGGACAATCCTCTTCTTCCCGCCACCACGCATTTTTCTCTTTGCATCTTTGATGATTTCGTCTCGTGTACGTTTTAAATGTTTTTTTAGATCTTCTTTAGGTTTAGCTCCATCCATTATGTCTTCTATCGTGTTAAAACCTGATTGTAACGCCTTCCTCCCGAGGTATCTGGCTCCCCTCTTCAGCAATGGGACAGCCGTGCGAAGTATGGTAGAAAAAATGGATCCAAGCCAACTCCCACGTTGATAACTCACCCCTCGATAGAGTGTGAAAGGCCTTCGGGGTCATTATAACTGAATGCGACGAAAGTGTAGCTTCACTATTAAGCTCCCATCACCGAATGGGAATTTTTTTTCCTCAATCGTTCTTACATATATTAAGCATAGGCGTGCACACTCACTGGGTACGCAATGTACGCAGTGCGTAGCCAATTTTTTTTATTAAATTTCAAAATTTAAATTTTTTTAAATATTGATAAAATGCTATTATAAATACCAATAAATTTTATAATTTATTTAGTATACTTAAGCAATACAAAGTAAAATTAAGTGAAACTTCCTTGTTTTCTCATGTGCTTTCTTACAAGGTACGCTCTGAGCATAGAATGTACTTGCATAGGAATATGATCCTTAAGTGTTGGACGGGGCTTAACAAATACTCCCTTACTATTGGCCGAAAAATGTCCTGGGATACGCTGGAGTGTTTCAGCGTAGTTTTATATAGGGGGTGATGGAAAGTTGTTGTGTGTCAATCAAATCATTTGAAATTTTGCATTTAGTTTACGTTAAATTAGTACCATTTTAGGTGCAGTCATAAATGAACAAGAAAGTGAGTGTTTAATTTGTAAAATTAACGAAACTACATTTTCATCCAAACCGTATGAAGAGAAACTTAAATTCAAGAATGCAGACAGGCCTACTCCTGATTTACCGAATTTAATGCAAATCAAAGCCAAATTCACCAGAAGATTTCACTCTCCATCTTATAGTAAAGTGAGCTGGTTGGCAGTTTGCAAGGAAAAAAAGTTTTATTTTGCTGGCCTTGTCTGTTTTTTGCTATTGATAAAAGTGTATGGATAAAACTGGATATAAAGATTTGCAAAATCTATCTCACGCAATGAAAAAGCATGAAAACTCGCGAGGACTATAAAAGCAACTTTGTCTTTCGCTAGTTTTGGCCACCGTCGTATTGATACAATACTAAATGAGCAAAAAGCACAAACAATTTCTCAACACGACGAGGCGGAAAAGTCCCCTAACCAGGGTAATTACAGAGAATATCTAAAATCATTAAGCTCGTATGACGAATGTTTGAAATTTCATTTAAAAACCTGTACTGTGTTTAGTGGTTTGTCTAACAACACAAAATGATTTAATTGATGCTGTAGGGATAACTATGCTGAAGGAAATTAAGAGAGAATTAGCCTCTACTAAATTTGTAGCAATAATGGTCGACGAAACATCAGATATTGCAATGAGAGAACAGTTATCATCTGTACTGAGATACGTTTTCAAAGGAAATGTGTATGAACGTTTCATTACTTTCAAGGACGTCAGTAATGACAGAACAGCGGCAGCTTTGGAGACAATGGTTCTTGAGTTTTTGAATAATTTTAATTGCAAGGCGAAGTTAGTTGCCCAAACATATGATGGGGCAGCAGTTGTTGCATCTGATCTAAATGTTTTCCAGGCTAAAATAAGATAACATGTCCCACGGGCGTTATTTGTTCACTGCTACGCTCATAATTTAAATTTAGTTTTGTTTCACAGCTTCTCAAAACTAAGTAAGTGCAAGAAGTTTTACGGAACACTTGATGAAATAGTTTCGTTTTTTCACAAATCCACTAAAACAACGGATGCTTTGAATGAAATCGTGCATCGCCGCATGCCAAAGATGGCACCAACTAGGTGGACATATCATTCTCGTTTAGTGAACGTAGTTAAAGAACATAAAGCTAACCTTCTTGAACTATTTGAGCAAATTACGAATGACACTGAAAAGTGGGATAAGCGTTCAATCTTTATGGCTGAAACAATCAAACAGCATCTCTGTGTATTTGAGTTTTCATTCATGTTGGAAATCTTTAGAAGCATATTTTCACAAACAGACGTACTGTACAGTATTCTGCAAAATAAATACTATGACATTCCTTACTGCACTGAAAGAGTGAATGAAACTAGATGTAATTCAGAAAATGCGAAGTGGCTTTGATGATTGTGTGGCAAAGGCGAAAGATCGCATGCCATTGACTTCTGATGCAGAACCAAAACGAATAAGGCTAGCACAGACTGATCAGCCAGATTTGGAAATGAAAAGACTTTATTTAGAAATCATAGATACGGTCTTACTGCTCGGTTTGGAAATCTGTCACAGTTGAAATTTTTGGAACTTCTGAATTCCAAAAATTTTCTAAAATTTAGCCAAACATTCCCTGATGAAATTCTTAAAAACTTTGCGGAGTTACACAGTGGCTCTTTTGATTTTATAAAACTGAAAAATGAACTAAGTGTCCTATATTCATCTGAAGAATTTCAAGGAAAATATCCCTGCCAAATTGCAAAATTCTTGAGCCTGAACAACTTGAGTGAAAGCATGCCTGAATTTCAAAAACTCGTAGAGCTAGTACTAACCATTCCCTCTACAACTTCATCAGTAGGAAGATCATTTTCGACTTTGAAGAGAATTAAAACGTATCTAAGAAGTACAATGGGCGAAGAAAGGCTGTCATACTTAGCCCTTATGAGCATCGAAAATGAGTTATTAGTCCAAATGAAATCTGACCCATCATTGTACGATTCAGTAATAGATGAATATTCCACTAAGAATCGTAGGGTCGATCTGAAATATCGATAAAAATCGCGCTGTCGCATATAAATAGTTAAATATATACCGTATCCAGTGCCCATCCCTTCATCCAGATTTGGTAAGTACCGTTACTACCGTACCAAGGTCATAATTTATTATAGTTTATATTATCGTTATTTCTTGAAAATTCTTGCATAATAAAATTATATATATATATATATATATATATATATATATATATATATATATATATTGGCAGCAGCGGACCCGATCGCTAGCTTCACCGCACGTGCCTGATATTGAGATATTGGTTAATAGATTAGTCGCAACATTCACATAATGGGGCTTGTCATATATAATGCTGAAGCTCTTTCCTCTATGGTTGGGAATGTGTGCAATGCGCAGCAGACGCGCCTGGGTATCCCCAACAAATTTATGCCCCACGATATTGCTGTAAATATAGCACATGTCTGGGGATGGATAGCTTTCACCCAATTTCTCCAATTTCAACTGATACATTAAGTTGGACAAGTCATGTTGTGCCTCGTGAGAGGTATCTCTTTGAAACGCTGCTCCATATCGGCCATGGGTTATAATCTGGAACAATCCTCTGTCTTTAATATTTTTATTATCCTGTGATTTTAGGGTCAGAGCATATGAAGGGGTTTCTTTGTTTACGATTTAGTATACTAAATTAGCCGTAAGATTTGAGCTTTTCAGACTTGCGTTTAAGTCTCTCACATCTTCGGCCGCACCATAACGACCTGGGCCTAGTGTTACTACTGTAGTGTAATACAGAGCCTCCCCACTCCGGGCGGCACGCATGGTTTCATCCCTAATTACCCCTGCCTTTTCACACTCATCACGATCTCTAAGAACCGTAAAAACGGGTTCTTTATAATCAATACTTAAGAAACTGGTGGATAGCTGAATTTCTCATAACCCCACCTCATACGAATCACGTTCCAGTTCAATGGGTCCATGGAGTTCTGTTACAAAGTTGGCTAGTGTGTTTTTAGGATGAACAGACAGAGAAGAAGAGGACAGGAGTGTGACATAGAAGTGGCTAGGCGCCATGTTGGATGCTATTTAGGCTTCATTATTGCATCAGCTTTTATATAGGTGGTGAAGCTTTCTGGGTAGTGGGTACCGTAGCCATTTCACCAGGTACATTTTTCTCTTTCCTGAGCCTTTGCTGCCTAAAATTTTTTCAATCTTAACCACATTTTTTTCCTAAATTAAATGTCACTTTCTGCAACTCCTCGCGGTAAAAGCCTCCTGCGATTTCTTCCCCATTCAAATCTTCACCGTAATACATCATTATCTCGCCTTTAGGTCTCATAGCTCTAACTTTAGAAAATTCACGTGTCCATCCTTGCTCAAGTCCCTTCGCGAATTTATTTCCCGAACGCGATAGCCTCACATAATCATTGATTTTGAAATGTGTAGAGTGTGGCGGCGGTATTCCATCTCTTCTCGCATCAGGCTCTGGGCGTGTACCTCTTTCTAAAACTTCGTTAGGTGTTGTGCCAATCGCGCGATGATGTGAACGGTTGTATGACGAGGCCAATGATCCCAGAATGTTTATATATCTGTATGTGTTTTTATGTGTAAAATAGCGATGCATGCGTTCCTTTATGGTACGTTGAACTGTTTCAGCTAAACAGGCTTTATGTATAGAAATGCTAGTGTAGTAACTGATATTAAACTCTGTGAGCATGTTCTGAAAAGCGCGGCCTATAAATTCTTTCCCCATATTCGTACAAAAATAGCCTGGAACCCTGTTTTCTTTCAACATCAGCGTTTTGGTAGCTTTAGCAACTGTTTCAGGCGATTTATTTTTCAGAGGAATTAGCCACAGATATCTAGAGAATACATCTATTATGAATAGGATGTAGCGGTAGCCGTCATTATACATTGAATATCTATGCATGTCTGTTAAATCCGCTTGCCAAATAGAATCAATCGAAGACGCTGTTGTCCTGGCTGTTTTAAACCTTTTTCTCACCGGCTTGTGAAGTGTATAAGCATCCTGCTCCCGCAAAAACCTCTCAACATCTTTTTTCCCTACTCCATCATTATAAACACCTCTGTCTAGTTTATTAACACCGCCATAGGAGGCTGGGTTAGAAATGTCATAATAGCGTTTTCTTAATATGTTAGTCATTTGCATATTTTAGAGACACGTGGATAGGGTTGGCCGTTGTTGTTTGGTCTCTTCTTTCTCCTCTTCAGAGATGCTACTGTTAGGAGTGATGGCGTACTCAGTTGTGGCACATGCGAGACTTTCTCCAAGTCTTTTAACCTATTCAGATTTCCTATCAATGTTTTGGGGACATTTATTTGTTGTAGTCTTGCTTTAATATGCTTCCATCCTGCTGGTGAGGGCCTGTCGCACTTTCTCACCAGATCATGGACAATGTCGATGATATTCGATCCCTGTACCCTTCTTCCTTCAACAATGACCTCGCCTGTATCGGTCCACTGTATGATGGAGTCCTCACTCAATAGATTATATAGACTTAAGCCTTTATTCCACAATGAATGTGGGAGACTGCTTTTTAATATATGCTGATGTGTTGCGTTCCGTTATTCTTTGGTTGTTCATCTCTAACGTCGGCCCCAGGTCCTATGACGCCATGCTCATCGTTGCTCGTGTTGTGCCTAATAACCACGGGGAGCTCTGTCGGATTCTTATAATCTTCGTACTCATGAAGAAATTTCTGCAGAGCCTCATGGTACAACGGCGTAGGCGAGCCTTCTGAGGAGGTTTCATTGGCACATTACATTTCAAAACACTAAGGCAGATTTCACAGATGCATTTTAAAAAGTTCGAGTCGATATTTTTAACAAACATCTGCTGCAATGCCCTGGGTAATCGTTGATAGATTTTTATTAATTCACGGTATTCCTTTAGCCTATTTGTCATTCTGGAATATACACCGTTTCAGGCTAATTTGGGAGTATATTCGTTTTTAGAAGCACCCTAAACGTGTTTCGCGGGTGAAGGTCACAAACCAAATATCCGTAACGCTGACTTGTAACTTCTTTATAAACTTCCAAAAACTCCTTACGCTGATTCGGGAACATTTGATTGGCTAATACCCCAATTTGTGACACATCTCTACGTTGTGTGAATAAGACTAGATATTGTATTTAACGACACATCGCACATGTATCTATTTTTGAAAAATAGATTCTGATTGATGAAGAATACGCTTATGTTAAGATGGTGTGAGAACACTGTAAATGTCTCGGCAAACGTTTTATCCATTTCCAACATGAGATCGTCAATTACAGTGACTGTATGCTCATTTCCCTTTAACGGATTAACGTCATATACTCCTTTGTGGAACAAAATATCATCTTGGTATTCGTTGAACATTGATTGGTACGTCGGATAGCACCATATTACTTATGCACAAATTTTGAGAAAATCTCTCCCTTATCTTTAATGATTTTAAGCATAAACACAGTTTTACCACATCCTGTAGGGCCAGACTCTGTACTGAACGGACGCATTTCCTGAGCTCTCTGATATTGCATCTACTTTTGCATATTGCTGAGAATTTTACTTTTGGACAGTTTTGAATTTTATATACTTGCGTTTATATTCACGTTGTTATAGTTAAGTAATTGAATATTAGTTGCTTTTAGCGATTTAGAAGTTCATAGCGTGCCGGCTTAATTTAACTTATACCTGTGACGGTTTAAACTCATTTTTAACTGCGCGATGCCGTCGCAGAAAGCGTCGTGTGTTAGGTGTAGGGTAAACCGGTGGTATTCGGAATTTAAGGATTATAACGGCGGTCCTATGGCGATTACCGAGAGATCAGTTTGTTTCTTTTGCGAGTTAATGGAGGAATTAGTTGACATAAAACGCAGTGTAGGTGAGGTAACCGAAAGACTTGCAACGCTTGATGAGGGCAGGGGTAGGGCTACGGTTGACGGAAGCCGAACCAATACTAACGTTGAAGACGTTAGTAATTTGAAGGGTGAGGTGCGTAACCTAGTTTCTAATTTAGGTAGCTTGTCAGGAAGATTGGATAGAGTTGAGGAAGGGGTTAAGGTTAGTCCGAGAGTAGTAGATGGGGAGGGATTTAGAGAAGTTAAGGGTGGAGCTAGGCCGCGTACGTTAGGTGATAGGAATCCCCCCCCCCTATCGAGGTTTCGAACCCTTTCGCCCATTTGGAAAGGGACGTGAATGAGGGGGAAACTATTTTAATTGGGGACCTTTAGTGCGCCACATGGACAAAGAGTTCGTTGAACGGCATCCAACCAAGAGGAGGAGGGTCTGTCTCCCAGGGGCCAGGGTTGACAGAGTTAGAGACGAAGTGGATAGGATTGACGTTACCTCCCGTCACTCGATGTTGGTGACGATGGTAGGAGGCAACGACTCGTATAGGCCCGATACGAGAGTGCTTGACCTTTTGGAGAGATATAGGGGATTAATTAGGTCCCTGAAGGCGAGGTCAGACAGGTCTTTAGTTCTAGGTATTACCCCTAGGCACGGGTTGGGTCTTAGGATTACGTCAAAAACAATATTTTTCAATAATAAATTAGAAGAGATTTGTGCTGAGGAAAATGTACCCTTCGTAAAGCTGTGATCCGAATTCAGTGATCCTAGCCTTTTTATAAAAGATGGGGGTGCATTTTAATGAAATAGGTAATGCTAGGCTAGGTAGGTTAATAGACGAAAACGTGCGAAAGCTCTATAGGTCGAAGCCTTCTTTAAACGTTGTGGGTCCGGGGAACGCGGGTCCGACGTGAAAAATAGCTTAAAACGCGGGCCCGTGGTAAAAAATAACTTAAACGTCTTTTATTGTAACGCGCGTAGTATTAGAAATAAATTAAATGAATTTAAGGCGATAATTTATTCCGGCAACTACGATATAGTTGCTATCACTGAAACTTGGTTAAATACCGTGACTCGGGACTTGTTGGGGGAACTTGATGTACTGGGTTTTAAACGCTTTACTAATGATAGGTTACATAGATTTGGTGGCGGCGTTTTGCTGTACATTCGTAATTCCCTTAGGGCAGCAATTAATGCGATATGTGTTGAAGTTAGGGCGCGTAGTATTAGTTTTAATTTTGTTGTTGTTTATAGACCTCCCGTTCAACCCCTCGATACAGATACTAGATTTTACTCACTTCTTGGTAACTTTATTGACAATTGGAATAATATAATTGTCGGAGACTTTAACTGCCCTAATGTTAATTATGAGACTTTTACTGGTAATGAGGAGGGTTTGAGATTGATTGAGTTTATGGAAGATAACTTTTTACGACAGATGGTTACCGAACCAACGCGCGGTGATAATATTTTAGATTTGGTGATGACGAACGGCGAGAATATAGTCGAAGGTTTAGAAGTAGGCGAGAGTTTAGGATGTAGTGATCATCAAATTCTTAGGTTTAAGTTATTGATAGAAAACACTAAGGAGAGTAACGTAATAGAAGTCCCTGATTTTCGTAGGGCTAATTTTGATAGTTTTGCGGATAGGATGAGAGTAGTGGACTGGGATAACTTATTTATGGGTAATGACACAAATTTGCATTGGGTGGCGTTTAAAGAAAGCTTTAGGAATATTGAAAGGGAGTTTATTCCTCGTAGGCCCAAGCGCGCTAGAAATCGTGGTAGGCCGAAGTGGTGGACTAGGGAAATAGGCGAGTTCATAAACGAGCGTAATAGAGCGTATAGGCTTAATAAGCGCAATGGCACGGCAGCTAGCTTTAATAGATATATCGAGCTTAGACGTCAGGTTAAAAGATCAGTTAGGAATGCCAAGCGTAATTTAGAGATACTTATAGCTTCGGATAGTAAACATAATCCAAAAAAGTTTTTTGAATACGTTAATAATCGTAAGCCGATAAAAGATAACATAGGCCCTCTAGTGGATGTTAATGGCGCTTTGGCTTCTGACGCTCAGGCGATGGCGGGTATTTTCAATAACTTTTTTGGGTTGTTTTGCATTATCCTCCCAACACTAATTTTTTTATATAATGGTGGTTTGGTTTTGGTTATGGTACTTTATTTTCCTTCCATTATAAAAAAAAATAGTGTTGGGATTAGGTTAGGTTAGGTTAGGTTAGGTTAAAAACAGCCCGCCGCAAGTGTTTTGCTAACGTACTTTATTTTCCTTCCATTATAAAAAAAAATTAGTGTTGGGAGGATAATGCAAAAGTACCCATTTTTGCGACAGTTTTTACCGTAGAAGACGTAAATAATGTCCCCGACGTGGACGATATCGTTCTATTTAGTAGCGAGACTATTTTGATGAAATAACTGTTTACGAGGGTGAGATTGCGCATTATATCGATAGGCTAAAAGTTAGCAAGGCTCCAGGCCCTGACGCTTTTTATCCCAGACATTTGAAAGATTTGAAAGACGTTATCGTAGGCCCCTTAACCCTTTAATGCCCAGTGTGTGAAATTTTCATGGTTAACTTTGGAAGCAATTTTAGACCTTATTTATAAGGTTATAAGGACGATTTTTGCATCAACTGATTCCGCCTACTTTTCGACTTAATTTGGGTATGAAAGGGTTAACGAAGATATTTAATCAGTCACTCGAAACGGGGATTATTCCTGAAGACTTCAAATTAGCTAACGTCACGCCTATTTTTAAAAAAGGCGACCGTGCAGTAGCTAGCAATTATAGGCCCATTAGCTTAACGTCAATTGTTGGTAAACTTTTGGAATCCGTAGTTAGGGATCGTATCATCGATCACTTAGAAAGTAGAGATTTGATTAATAGTAGTCAGCATGGGTTTCGACGCTATAGGTCTTGTTTAACTAATTTGTTAGAATTTTATAACGAAATAGTGCGCGAATACGATAGGCATAGAGCAGCTGACGTTATTTATTTAGATTTTAAAAAGGCATTCGATACAGTTCCGCATAGGAGACTAATTGCGAAGGTCAAAGCGCACGGTATACGCGGTCAGGTAGCTAACTGGTTAGAAGAGTGGACAGGGAACAGGGGTAAATTACCCCAAATGGGGTAAATTTAAAATTTTTTTGGGTAATGCGTGCGGTATGAGAGACACTTCCCTCAGAGCCTCAGTCGTGTGTATGGTATGGCACTTTGTGCTGATATTTTTTTCGTATATTTTTATTTTATTTTGTTACATAAATGTGGCGTTATTCTAAATTTTAGAATATTACGAATTTACGTCCTGATTTTGATGTATCAAAAATGAAACAGCATCATTTTTCCAAAACCTGAAGTGGAGATGTTTTGAATGAAATTCTTCAGTTCTTCAATCCTTTTTACTAATTTTGTTTGTGTGCTATTCTTATGCCAGCATGTGTGGCTTTTTTTTATTTCTCCATAATAATGGATCCAATAAACATTTTTTGAATTTGAATTTTTTGTATACCATATGCAACAATTTTAAGAGCAATTG
Organism: Bathynomus jamesi; assembly: GCA_023014485.1. Taxonomy (NCBI): domain Eukaryota; kingdom Metazoa; phylum Arthropoda; class Malacostraca; order Isopoda; family Cirolanidae; genus Bathynomus; species Bathynomus jamesi. The sequence goes on from JAJOZX010000031.1 coordinate 953,443, forward strand.
GCTTGTTTTTGTTTACTTTGAAGTCGGGGGGGTAATTTCATTTTACTCAAATAGATTTTTGGGTAATACCCAAAAAAAGTTCCCCGACCCATGGGTTAGAAGAATGGCTTCGTGCTAGGAGACAGAGGGTGGTAGTTAATGGCAGTGAATCGGGGTGGTCAGATGTAGGTAGCGGTGTCCCACAGGGTTCAGTGTTAGGCCCATTGCTATTCGTAATTTACATTAACGACATAGATGTAGGATTGACTAGTAACGTGTCAAAATTCGCGGACGATACTAAAATAGGCGGTAAGGTTGTTAACGAGGACGATAGTAATAGGCTCCAAGACGATGTAAATAGGATTATGGAGTGGACAGATAAGTGGCAGATGCAATTTAACGTAGACAAATGTAAAGTTTTGCATATAGGTTCTCGCAACAATAATTACACGTACACGATGGATGATAGGGAGTTAGCGAGCGTTGACGAGGAAGTAGATTTAGGCGTACGCGTATCTAAGGATTTAAAGGTGAGGAACCAGTGCCTGTAGTCTTGCGCAAAAGCTAATAGGATGTTTGGCTTCATAGCGCGTAATTTCGAATTTAAATCGAAGGATATTATATTGCCCCTTTACAAGTCTCTAGTCAGGCCTCATTTAGAATATGCAGTTCAGTTTTGGTGTCCGTACTTGCGTGAGGATATTGATAGGTTAGAAAGGGTTCAACGTCGTGCCACGAAACTAATTCCGTCATTGCGCAACAAGCCTTATGAAGATAGGATTAAAGAGTTAGACCTGTATTCACTCGAAACTAGGAGATTAAGGGGGGAGCTTATTGAAGTTTTTAAAATCGTTAATAACATCGATAACGTAAATTTTGACAAATTGTTCACTTTCGATAATAGTAATACTCGTAATAACGGATTTAAGTTGCGTGGCAGACGTTTCATTACTAATATCGCTAAAAACTTCTTTACGTTTAAAGTAATTGATAAATGGAATAATCTTCCCGTATCAGTCGTTCATTCTACCACCGTTAATATGTTTAAGAACCGTTTAGATAGGCATTTTTAAAATATTAACGTTGTTTAAAATAAAAAAACAATTAGTCACAGGAGCTCTGGGGGTGGTGGTCGAGGATGAGTCTGTTGACGATTAATGCCAGCTTGTGACATGCCAGCGTGTGATGCCAGCAATAAAATTTATAAAAAAAAAATAGACTAACATGAACGTAGATGTAGCTCGTAGAGTAAACTAACCCACTTTTTGTTTAACTTTACCTACTTTTTTTTTTTTCTTATCCTCTCCTTACTTTGCATGTCTGTAACTCTCTTTTCTTGCATGTTTGTAGTTTGCATGGTATGACTGTGAGTTAAGACTGTGTTTGCATGGTTTGTAAGCGTTCTTGTTTTACTTCTTTTCATCTTTCACCCCTCTCCTATTCTCTCCGACTATTTTTCTGACTTGTCAGCAGTGGCCGGCGGATGATGATGGTGTCTTTTTTCTCTTTTTCTGAATGAATGTTAACCCACGAGTGATAGGTGTTCCTCCTTACTTAACCCCTTATTCTCTTCTCTTCTCTTCTCTTAACCCCCTACTCTTTCCTTTCTCTCGGGCTAACCTTAGAGTGGATCTTAGCGTCTTTGTTAGCCTTAGCTTCTGTAGATCTTCTGTAGATGTGGATGGGCTTGTGAACCTGAATTTTTCTACAGATTCCATCTCTAACACGTCACACCCCTAAGTGGAACATTTACAAAATATAACATTTCAGTGTTGCTTCTTATATTCTACAATCTTGTTTTTCTTCTTCCACAGAACAGTGAATGACGACGATATACAGCACTCCATCATCGATATTACACACGACCCCGATGACAGTGTAGCTACAGACTCCACCCTCGCTGACGAACCCTTACCAGCGACACCTCCGCCACGTGGCAGTTCAAAGCGGAGGCACGATGATGAAGAACCTTCCACGTCAGTATAAAACGTGCCAGGAGTTCACCGGTTGCTAGACCCACAGTAATAGAGCCCCAGCCCTCTACGTCTTACGACACAACCCCAACACTAACTCCCTCCTCAAATGTACCCCCTTATTCCTGTTCAATTCCGGGTACATCCTCCACACCAGCAGCTTCTCTTCGAACTGGTGCGTACCGCTAACCCCACCCATGCCCTGACTAGAAATCGGTACGTGGTCAGGGTTGACCCTGGAACCCTGTATAGCAACGGTGTTGGACTGCGGCGCGTAGTTGAGCGTATTGTGGAATTTGACCTTCAGAACCGTGAAGTGGGGACGAGGTTGTCTTTCGGGTTCGGGTCAGATGACGGGGATGTAGATGATTTTTGGGTAGTAATACCGTTCAGACACTTGGCAGCTGTAGACATAGAATATATCTTGGGCCGTATAATGCAGGCTTCTCAAAGTAGTACAGCCTTCAATATGGACAACTTCACGGTAGATATTGACAGAGTATTCCGTGTTGCCGGTCATAGTGCCACACCTTATACTCTTAACTTCAATTCTCGGGCTATTTACAGAAATCATATAAACGTCGATCGTGGTTGCGGCTTTATAGCAGTAGTCTTAGCTCATATGTTTACTCTACTAAATACACGGGCCCAAAATATTTGGTTCCCTACGGTTGTGCAAAGTGCTCGTAAACTGGTTTCAGAGTGTAAGCTTGAGTTTGAGCGTAATATGGGTCCTGAAGAGCTGAGAAGGGTAGAGCAGGAAATGAATGTTCGTATAGTTGTATTTGGAATGGATGATCGCTGTAGAACTGTGTATGTTTTTAAAAGCTGCGTGAGAGATCGTACAAGACCTCTACTTATTTTAGGAATGTCAGGAGGAACGTATTTCCCCATCCGCAATATAAGGACTGTCTACGCTAGTTATGATAGAAGCCAAAATATGGACAGCATCATGATTTGTGTAAGGGATGTCTCGAGGTCGTGGATAATATAGTGAAGCATTGTAAAGAATGCCACATGGTATGTGAGCAGTGTAAAAGCTCAAATGTGAAAGTTGTGTAGTTGAAGCTGAGAAGAGGGAATGTAATGTGCGCAGACGTACATTTTTCAATAATAAATGCTTTGAGTTTCATAAGTCAATTGACACTTGCAGGAAAATGAGAATCTGTGAATGTGGTATGTTTTATATGATGGATAATTGGTGGAAATTCAAGCATAAATTTGATGAAATTCACTGTCCTACATGCCATGAGAAATATAAGGCGGATGGAGTAAAGCATGTATGTTATATGAAAAAAGCTAAGCCTAAAAATAGACCTTGTATAACTGTGTACTACGATATAGAAACTTACACAAACCCTGAAACGAAAGGTTATCCCACATCTACTTGTAAGCCAGACTATCTGTGATGAGTGCATGGAGGTTGAGTGTGATGAGTGTCACAAATGTGGTAAACGGACAAACGTTTTTAAAACGATCGCACACAACAGCCCTGTGAAACTCTTTGTCCTATATTGTCAAGTTAGCGGACAAGTTAAAAAAAATGACTGTGTATAGTCTTGCCCATAACGGGGCCAAATTTGACACACAGTTCCTTTATAAGGAACTGCTTGAGCACGAGTCATCAGAGATATTCACGGTTAATCCCCTGAAAAGAGGAAACAAGCTTATACAAATGCAGATAAGAGGTAATGTTCAGTTTAAAGATACTTTATTATTCGCACCTTGTAAACTAGCCAAGCTACGCAAGGAGATGGGTGTAGCTGCCGAAGTTTCAAAAGGTATTTCCCTTACACTTTCCTCCCTAGCGACATTTCAAAATACGTAGGACTGTCTACCCCCAAACAATACTTTAACTAAACCAACATGAGTGAAAGTGAGCGTGAAGATTTTGACCGCTACTACAACAGTTTTAATGAAACTAGTCCATACAATATAGCTGATGAATGTGAACGTTATTGCGTGAATGATGCACGCTTGTTTAGAGTATGTTTCCAGGCCTTTAGAAGGATGTATATAGACCGTTTCAACTGCGATCCGCTGCAAATGGCAATCACAATCGCATCATTGTGCTTTACGGTGTTCAAGAACAATTTCATGCCTAAAGACACCTTAGCCATCATTCACAGAAACAGCCTGCTTTTACGGGGTTCTAAAACCGTATCTGGACTCTTTGAGCTTTGTAGTGAAGCATACACCTCGTGTGGATCACGACTACTTTCTTCATTATATTAAACTAGTTAGTAAAGGCCCCAAAACTGAAAATAAGATGGGGAGGCTATTTACTGGCTCATACACATACAATAGCAGACCGGAGTATATATAAAACACGCCCGCAACACGGGAGAAGTACCCGTTAAGGTCAATGGTCGTGTTTTTTGGGTTGATGGTTTAAGCGAAGACCGTACCACTGGTGAGAAGACTGTGTACTCCTTTAACGGTTGCTGGCGGCACGGTTGCCCACATCCTGAGTGTGGAATCGTAGGAGATATCAACGGTAGGTCTCCAGCCGACAGTCTTGCATGGACCCGCACCCGCGATCAACTTATAGGTGCCCAGTTCACTCACAAGATTTTGTGGGAGCATGAGTATGATGCACGGATGGAAACGGATGGACAGTACTGTGAAGAAATAAACACGATCAAGCGTTCAATGGTGTTGGATCCTCTCAAATGCAGTGATAGCTTGTTCGGAGGACGTACAAACTCATTCAAGCTAAACTTTCCACCTACGGAGGGCGTGAAACTCCATTACTACGACTTCTGTTCTTTATATACCTACGTGATGAAAAACAATCCGTACCTCGTAGGTGCACCTGAAAAACTGTGGGACCTGACCTGCCCACCATCGATCGAGGTGTTCCCAACAAATATGAGCAAGTACTATTTCGGTCTTTCTTTCGTAGACGTGCTCCCCCCTCGCGATTTATGGATGCCGATCTTATCCGTCGTTATAGATCACAAACTCATGTTTCTCCTGTGCGTGAAGTGTGCAGAGGAGAATAATGGGTCCTGTAATCATACAACCAACCAGCGTAGGATCAGAGGTGTATACACAAGTCCTGAGCTCTCCCTAGCCATCCGCCATGGTTACAGAAAATTGAAGATATATGAGGTGTGGAGGTTTCAGAAACTCCCCAACCTTTTCACGCCGTATATAAATACTTTTTTTGAAGGATAAAGTAGAAGCATCAGGCTACCCCCGAGGGGTTGAGAGCGAGGGTGAAAAATCGGCTTATATTCAACGTTACCGTGACCGTGAAGGGATACAACTTGACCAGGCTCAAATTGTTAAGAACCCTGGCAAGCACTTTAGTGCAAATTTTGCACATAATACAGTTAAGGGGAACGTTCACCTAGTCCAGAGTTATAACGAGGTGTGGGATTATGCCAATGCTCCCGATAAAGAGGTTATGGAGATCGTGGATGTTGGTAACACGTACGTAATAAAGTACAACTTTACCGAACTGGCCAGAGATACTTACGTGTTACAAATATAACTGTAGCCAGTTTCACAACGGCATACGCACGCATCAAGCTTTGGGGACTAATGCACTCTCTTGGGCGGAGGGTGCTGTAAGCTGACACAGATAGCGTGATATTCACAGAGAGGGAAGGTGAATACATGCCGCCTATTGGAGAATTCCTCGGAGAGTTGACTGACGAGATCAAGGATGAGTATGGTGATAGTGCATACACTGACTCCTTTGTATCAACAGTGCCAAAAACATATATGAAATATATCGTGAAGGCTAAGGGTATCACGCTTAACCATGCGAACCGACGAGTTGTTAACTTTGACTCGTTGAAGGAGCTAGTGTGCTTAGAAGATGAGGGCGACCAGCCATCCCCACTGACTGTGGGGACCCACAATTTTCGGGCGCAGAAACTGGGGGGCGTGAAGGAACTTAGGGGTACGAAGGTATGCCGTAGCAGCTGTAGGAAACGTTGCCATGTACCTGGTACCTATGATACCGTACCCTTTGGATACCATAATCCTTGATTGTTTTATATATATATATATATATATATATATATATATATATATTATATGTCTATTGTTAACGATATGTTTATTTATGACGTATATTTGTAAATGTTTCAATTAGGGTTTCATTTTCTCCTGTATGTGTGTGTGTGTGTGTGTGTGTACAGGAAAAGTCCTAAGCTCCGCCCACTGTAAGCTCAATCAAGGGGTCACGTGACTCCTGCTACTACCTGAGTATATCTCTACCCCTGCGTGCTCAGTTGACCTCTGCAAGCTCTGGAGCTCAGCCGTGTATTTTCTCACGTAAACGAAAAATAGTGATGGCTACTTTTGATATTGCGTGTTCGACGTTTATGAAGTGATATTCGGTAAAGTCACAAGATGTGGTGAATATTGAAAGACGGCCTAGACCCCCCCTTTGAGACTTTTACGGCTACATTGAATCGCACGAAGCTTGAGGAACAAGATGTTCAAATACTTTATAGATATTCTGGCGAGAGCATTGCCGGATTTCGCGACACAAACGATGTAATGGACTACGTTGTACGGTTAAACTGTATAAAAGCGTACATATACCTTGAGGTGAAAAAAACAACGCGTGCAAAAGAGAAGCAACGGGTATGGTTAATGAGTCTTGTTGATGAGTGGTGTGAAAGGCAGTATTATGTCATGCTGCATCATACCGAGAATGCGTACCCTGCGGCTGAGAATGTAAACCTTGTCATCATGGACAAGGTAAAGTACTTTTACCACTACATTCATATATGTATATCATGACGAGGTTCGCAGTGAAGTTGTGGCTAAAGGCCTGTGTGAGTTTTTAATAGAGTTTAGAGACGAGTATCGACTGTTAGACAAAAAGGATAAACACGGGCACATGTTTCTCTCAAAGAGTGCACCGGATTGTTAATGTGTGGAGAAAATGAACGTCTAGTGCGCATTCCGATAAAACATTAAAACTGAAATTACCCTATGTGTCGGAAAAGTTTCCTGGTATAATGGGTACAAGTACACGCGTGATTCATGCTAGAACAAACCCGTACACGATTCAACAGCTTATGGTGTGACTCACTCCTCCCCCCTGTCGAGCCGATCCGCCCACCCGTGGTTCATAGTCATCTCAGAGCTTGAACCGACTGGACGTGCACTCCTCGAATACGATTGAACTTCCTTTGAGAAGCATTCTCAATGCTGTGTACGATGTGTCCGTGACGAAGACATTGCGGGTGTTCAGGCGTGAAACCGGTGCTTTTAACTATGTACTTGACACGACCTGTAGACATGCAAACTCTGGTAAACGTAATGTTATTTATTTAAGTGTTGAGGAGATGAATAGAGTCTTCGTGATAGTTGAGAAGTGGAGTGAGGATCGTTATAAAATACCTGCAGGTGTAGGTACAAGAAGAGAACAGATTAGTGATGCCCCCTCATATGCCATTGTTTGTACGTTGTGTATAAATAACAATCAGCCATGCATTGATATACGGCTGATGTGGAAGAATGCATCTGATGATAACGTTCTTCTTCCCACGCGAAACCGATTAATCCTCGACAAAATGTTTGAAATCGTCGGATTTCGCAAGCTGAAGCCTATATTAGACGCGCGTGTTACGGATATGATTTATTTTGACACCGTTCTTGAATACGCATACACCGCTCTGTTCGACGGGTTTATCGAATGTAGGAATGAACAAGGCGAGAATGGTCTAGAGCTGGATGTTTATTTAAAAGGTTTAGACTTCGAAATATCATGAACTTTGGTACAAAGGACTTGAGCGGTACAGGGCAGAGCTCGCCTACACTGTTCACCCTGAAGAATTGTACCTCTATATAATGAGTAGCTGTCGTTACGACTTGGAATATTATTTCAATTCCCGCTATGCGTTGTGAAGAAGAGTTCACGATTGAAAAGTCTCGGATCGGTAAGAAAAAACACTCGATTGGAAAGGATTGTTTATAAACTTGAATTAATAATGAAGTTATGGCTAACGACGCCCTCTTTGTGCGTGCTTTTGACTGTATTCTGTCCGTGTTTAAAGACAATTTGCCAAACAATTGTAAGGTGGGCACAAAAATAGTATTGAACGATATGAAGGCCCTTTACATCGAGTATAGGCGCCCGCACACCTTGAGTGGTGAAATAATGATAAATCGTATTTATTGTATAGTACAAAGCAACAATGATGTGACTGTAGACTCGATCACCTGCGAGTTTAGTATTTTAGTTAAGCGCGGTAGAACATAAGGTGTATGCATTTTGATTTTATATAGTTTTTGCTGTTTATATATATATATCCTCTTAACGACTGAAGTTTCTGTAGGGTTAAGTTATGAATGCGTGTATTGGAAACGGTACAAATTCGACCCAGTGGTCCAAAAGAGGATATATATATATATATATATATATATATATATATATCAATGGGTATATAGTCTATACTGTACTATTACTATTTTTTATACAAGTTTTGGTGTTTATATATATATAAGGGCGTATTTGCTCGTACATATATTAAATGGTTGTATAGTTTTATCCTGAACTAATATTATTATTTGAGAGTGTATATATATATATATATATATATATATATATATATATATATATATATATCCTTCGCTTAATGTGTGTATTTTTGCTGTATATTATTTTTTAATGCATATCTAATTCCTATATATTTCATGAATTATTTCCCTTAACTCGTCTAAATAAAAAGAATAGTGTAATGTGGTTTTATTTATTTCTTTTGGTTGTATATAATATTAAGGAATAACTGGGGTGATGCGAATATATATACCAAATGGGTGGTTACGCCTTCTAAGCCGATTGATGGGCTTCTAAGCCAACTGTCAAGAATATTTGAAGAGCGCAATCTGGCAGCTGAAAAGTTAATTAATATATACACATACACCTGCCTTCTAGGTCTTCTAAGCCAACTGGCGGATTAAGTCAACTGACGGATTATGCCAACTGGCGGATTACTAAGCCAACTGTCAAGAATATATGAATAGCGCAATCTGGCATCTGAAAAGTTAATTAATATATACACATACACCTGCCTTCTAGGTCTTCTAAGTCAACTGGCGGATTAAGCCAACTGGCGGATTTCGAGTTCTAAGTCAGGTGTTGCTACCTTGAGCTGTCATTAATCTGCCTCTCGCAGAAGCTGGATGCTCTCTTCTTCTCTCTCCTCCTCTCTCTTAGGTTAGGTATCCCCCTTTGGGTATCAGAGGAAAAGTCATTCGTTAATTTTTCACATCGACTAAGAAGCTTTACAACACACTGAATTAGAGTCCACTGATGATTATTACTGAAGGTTGCTACAGTATGTCATAGTCCGAGGCGTATGCAACAACCGCAGTTTTTCGTTGAAGAAGTCGTTGTAGCATATAGAATGTAGAGTTCCATTGGGTGATAACGTCTCTTATAAGTTTGTTTTCGGGTAAATTATGTTGCTTCTGGAATTCCTTAAATCTGTCAAAGGCTGGAGGTGAATAATTAAAATGCAACAGATTGGGCGCGCAATTGCACATATCTCTGAAACAGACTTCTGGCTAAGAAGGGCTTCATCAGCTGCAAGTGCTAAAGTATGATTCGCACAAGCAACAGGAGTAATTTTAAGAACGCTAACAGCTTTAGTAATATTACAGCCATTGTCGTGCACAACTGCATGCACACGATCGCTCTTTATTGACCATTCTTGCAATATAGAAGTCAATGCAGTTGCAAATTTTTCATGAGTATGGGAATCTAGCAGATTTTGGTGGCTAAAACATACTCCTTTTGCTCACATTTACTATTAATTCTATGTGCTGTCAAACTGATAAAGGCTTCAGTTTTTTATAGTGACGCCTAATAACCCAAATAAAACTAATATTCGGAATTCGGTATTCGGTCGAATAGTTTTGCACTAAATATTCGGTAGTTGATGAATTTTAGTATGAATTTTTTAAGACTAAATTTTAGGTGAATTTTTAAGACTAAAAAATGTTATTGAAATGAAAGGAAAACATTTCGAACAATTTTTTTAATAATTTCAGGTAAATTTTACGTAAAAAATTATTTTTATAAAAAAATATTAAAAAGGTTTAATCATTTTTGCATGTTAAGTAGAAAAATCATACTCTTTCGTTAAATGCTGATAGAATTTGAATTATTTGATATTTTAGTCTGAAAACTTGTTTGCATTTTCCCATTCCTTATATGGAAAAAGACCTCAAACCTGATTTTGAGCTAATTCCATCAATATTTGAGGGTGGCGCAAGTTTCAAGAAATTTGTCACTCCAGACTGTATATTATAATGATACTAAGGTTTCGAGTTGCGCCACCTCTAAATATGCACGAATCGATCCAGTATTTTATTTCCAACATCGGTAGTGGTTATGAAATAGGAGCAAATGTCATAAGAAAGATGATAATTAAAACCCACTCTAATAGACAGAGTTTATTTCCACAACAGTTTCGATGCCCACCCGAAGAGGATGCCAGTGGGCATCGAAACTGTTGTGGAAATAAACTGTCTATTAGAGTGGGTTTTAATTATCATATTTTGACCTTCACGTAGAAAAAAGTGTTTTTTTGCATTTGTCATAAGAAATATATTATTCATTTTAATTTTTTTGGACCACCCTACTGTACAGTCACGCCGATCAAATATTTAAATGTCCATCAAAGAGCGAAGTCAACGAAAACAAGTTTAACCCATAAATGAGCTGTCTTCCAACTTCACAGGATCGGCTCCAAAGGAACAATCATCTGGATTCATTTACAGTACCCATCGGTACCAAATTGGGTACCTATACAATAAGGTAGGTTGATTTTGGAACTGTGATCTTGGACTAGTCTAGATAGAAAGGTATTAATGTATAAAAAACGGTGCACCAACTCATATTTGTGAAAATGATTGTATTTTTTGAGGATTGTTAATTATTTTTAAGTTGTAAAATTGCTGAATTTTATGCGTAAAATCGCGCGCGCGGCATTCGCGCACTGTAAACAAACAAAATATCGGACCTTATTTCATCAAAATAATCAATTAAAATTCGGCTTTTTTAACAAAACGATGCTTGAAACTTATTGTAAATGCATTATAGATGTTTATTAGTGTATTATTTTGTATTTTTTAATGATATTTACCTATAAAATGTGTATTAAATTAAGTTATTTTATGATGCGTTCATTTAATTGTGTTTATTTTCAGATATTTCATAAAAATGGGTAAAAAACGGGTCTGCAGTGTTAACTCGAAGTGATAGTGCCAAAAAATTCAGTGGCCAGCCTTCCCCTTTGGATAAAACGGAGATCCGACAAAACCCCCACACGAAAAAAAACCCACCGACAAAACACCCGGCGACAAAACACCCACCGACAAAACCCCCACACGAAAAAAACCCCACCGACAAAACACCCGGCGACAAAACACCCACCGAAAAAAACCCCAGCGACAAAACCAGGGCCCCCAGCCTTCGTTAGGTAGCCTCATAATCGTTTTTCTTTTTCTTTTTCCTTGTGGGTTTGCAGCATATATATATATATATATATATATACATTTAAACTGCAAACACGCAGTATAATTAACGTAAAGAACGACGCTTGTATAGGAGAATATTCCGCGCAAGATGAGAGAGAGAGAACGAAACAAATGAAAAAATGAGGTAACCACCCTGGAATCGAACCCGGGATCTTCCGATTGCCGGCCAGATATGATAACCATTACACCATGGGCCTCACTCAATCAAATGCCGTAATTCCTCTACATACGCGCAGAAACCAATGCCCCAAGGGGGCACCTCCCGCATGCCGTACATTATATACATTTAAACTGCAAACACGCAGTACAATTAACGTAAAGAACGACGCTTGTATAGGAGAATATTCCGCGCAAGATGAGAGAGAGAGAACGAAACAAATGAAAAAATGAGGTAACCACCCGGGATCTTCCGATTGCCGGTCAGATATGATAACCATTATACCATGGGCCTCACTCAATCAAATGCCGTAATTCCTCTACATACGCGCAGAAACCAATGCCCCAAGGGGGCACCTCCCGCATGCCGTACATTATATACATTTAAACTGCAAACACGCAGTACAATTAACGTAAAGAACGACGCTTGTATAGGAGAATATTCCGCGTAAGATGAGAGAGAGAGAACGAAACAAATGAAAAAATGAGGTAACCACCCGGGAATCGAACCCGGGATCTTCCGATTGCCGGTCAGATATGATAACCATTATACCATGGGCCTCACTCAATCAAATGCCGTAATTCCTCTACATACGCGCAGAAACCAATGCCCCAAGGGGGCACCTCCCGCATGCCGTACATTATATACATTTAAACTGCAAACACGCAGTATAATTAACGTAAAGAACGACGCTTGTATAGGAGAATATTCCGCGCAAGATGAGAGAGAGAGAAAACGAAACAAATGAAAAAATGAGGTAACCACCCGGGAATCGAACCCGGGATCTTCCGATTGCCGGTCAGATATGATAACCATTACACCATAGGCCTCACTCAATCAAATGCCGTAATTCCTCTACATACGCGCAGAAACCAATGCATTTTAACTTTTTTTCCTCAAATTCTTTGATGTTTTATACAGGGTGTTCGGAAAGTCACTGTGCACTTATATATTATATAAGTGCACAGTGACTTTCCGAACACCCTGTATTTTATGGAGTTGAATTAATTTTTGTATTTGTTAATTTTTACCAAAAGAACAGCAAATTTTTCATAACTATCCTATGCATGGTACAAAAGATAAGGACGAATATATATAACTGAAATATTTCTCTGTACAAATACTTATGAGCTGAGGACGGTGAGCTGGACACAGAAATAACACACAGAGTGCAATCTGGTTGGAAAAATTGGAAGAAAGTTTCAGGGGTGTTGTGTGACCGAAGAATAGGCGCAAGGGTTAAGGGAAAGGTGTATAAGACTGTGGTAAGACCGGCTATGATGTACGGGGCTGAGTCTTGGGCTATAAAGAAAGATCATGAGAAAAGACTAGATGTAACGGAGATGAGAATGCTGAGATGGATGTGCGGAGTGACAAGGTTGGATAGAGTAAGGAATGAAAGATAAGGGGCACAACAAAGGTTGGAGAAATCTCGAGGAAGATACAAGAAAGTAGACTGAAATGGTATGGACATGTGATGAGAGGGGACGAAGATTATGTAGGTAAGAGAACGATGAATATGGAGGTGCATGGCAGGAGAAAGAGAGGCAGACCGAAGCGAAGGTGGATGGAGAAGGTGAGGGACGATTTGAGGGAGAAGGGTTTGTCGGAGGAAGAAGCCCAGGACCGGGCTGTGTGGAGGAGGCTGGTCAGAAACGCCGACCCCGCATAGAGGCGGGAACGGGCGAAGAGAAAGAAGAAGAAGAAGTGATGTAGTCGAGACCACCGTGGCCGAGACCGAGACCACCATGGCCGAGATTCTAAAGAGGTTATCGAGTGACAATTGCAAAATTTACTCATAATTTAGTCACAAATTTATAGTTTTTGACATTTTTCAGCAGTTAACTGCCTACTTAAAACAAAATACTGTAAGTACTCGTTGCACTTGAGAAACATCACAAATACGCGCCCGAGACCGAGACCGACCGAGACCTAAGCACTCGAGACCGAGATCGAGACCAGGAAAAAAAGGGTCTCGAAACCTGTCTCGAGTCCTACATCATATATATATATATATATATATATATATATATATATATATATATATATCTCAAAGCTATTGACTTCTCCTGAGGGAAACGGAGCTTACAGATGAAAAGAAGGACCAACACAACAGCAAACATTTTCGTTTATTTTTTGTACTTCAGACGTTTCGACAAATCTTTTGTCATCATCAGTGAATTATAAATCTTAAAACCTTAAAACAAAAATAAGAATAAATAATTAAAATTACATCAATACAAAAGAAAATTAAAATCATTAAAATTAAATTAAATTAAATTAAAATTACCTCAACTGGTAAATACACAATGATTACGTCAACCTCCATATTAGGCAGATACTGAGAGAAAACTGTATGAATGTCAGTTACATTGGAAGGTAACTTATGATATATCTATAAAAGTAGGTTGGTTGATTAGTTAGAAGTGCTGTAATTTGTAAAATGAACTATTGTTGTTAATGGAGGGTTTGTTTCTATACATGTACAAAGATTCTAAAATTCGGAGTTCTGTAAGGTTATTGGTTCTTGTTAGAATTTCGAACTGAGTTTTGTGAAGGGGATGGTTGTTATCATTACTATGGTTTCTAATTGCGGATTGTGGTGGGCTACTGAGGGGATGGTTGGTACGGACTGATAAGTCAAATGTTGAGAAAGGCGTACCTCCAGTTGGAGTTGAGTACTGCCGATATACGCAGCCTTACAGCTGTCGCACGTGTATTTATAAACAACTTTAGGGCATACAGTTTTGGGGAAATTGTCTTTGAACTTTAAAAAATTTGATAATTTAAGTGGGTTGACGAGGGCGAATCTGAAATTTATTTTGTGATAACTTGACTTAAGTAATTTGGATATTTCATTCGAATACGTAATGATGAATAACCAATTAAAGGTAATTTAATATATCTGGTTTCTTTTTGTACTGTGGTTATGGGGAGTTTAGTATTAAAAGTGCTATTTACAAATTTCTTTAATTGGTTGTTAAAAAGATTAGAAGGGTAATAATTATTATTAATAAAGTATTGTCTTAAAAATTTAAATTCTTCGTTTAATGAAAAGTAATCTGAACAAATTCGGTAACTTCTTGTTAATAATGTTAGTATAGCGCTAATCCTATATTTATAAAACATACAACTTAAATAATTGGTTCCCAAACCAGTAAAAGTTTGTTTTCTAAATAGTGAGGTCTGGAACTTAACTAAAACATCCAGGAAAGGTAAACTATTATTTGTTTCGTTTTCACATGTGTACTTAATATCAATATGTTTGTTTAGTTAATGAAGAAAATGTTTTACGTGTGAAGGCTGTTTAAATATTAAGAAAGTGTCATCCACGTATCTTCTAATATACGGGTTTAAAACTATTGGGACAACTTTTCAACCAAATTTCTTTGTAATGGCAAAGAAATGCATTTGCTAGTGTTGGGCTCAAGGCGAACTCATAACTACCCTATCAATTTGGCTGTAAAGTTTATATTAAATAAGAAAAGATCATTAAAACACGCTCTTTCGAGGAGATTTTTAAATTGAGTCTGAGTGAGGCCATTAATAAGAGTATTACTAGTAGTGAATAACTTATTTAGTATGATATCTAATGTTTCTTTGGATCACCTGAAGATCAGGGCCCCCAGTCTTCTTTAGTTATTCTTACTGTAAGTCTAACTAACGAAAATATCACGACCTAACCTAACCACTCGTAAGGTAAACTGTACGCCCTTGACGATTGGTTAGGTTAGGTCGTGATAGTTTCGTTAGTTAGCCTTATAAAGCTAACTGAAGAAGGCTGGGGGTCCTGATCTTCAGGTGATCCATTTCTTTTAACGGGACATCAGTCCGAATATGGAGGTTGGCGTAATCATTGTGTATTTACCAGTTGAGGTAATTTTAACTTAATTTAATTTAATTTTAATGATTTTAATTTTCTTTTATATTGATGTAATTTTAATTATTTATTCTTATTTTTGTTTTAAGGTTTTAAGGTTTATAATTCACTGATGATGACAAAAGATTTGTCGAAACGTCTGAAGTACAAAAAATAAACGAAAATGTTTGCTGTTGTGTCACCAAAGTATTTGAAAGAATAATTAGAGAAAATCTAAGATTTCTTGGAGACGCTGGAAAGAGTCAACGAAAATCAGCACGGATTCCGATCAGGAAGATTATGCCTATTATAACTAATAGAGCACTATAACAATATCCTAGATGCACTGGAAAGTAATGACAACTACGATGTCATATACACGGATTTTGCTAAAGCCTTCGACAAGTGTGATCATGGTATAATAGCACATAAAATTAAATATATGAGAATAACAGGCAAAGTGGGAAATTGGATCTACAACTTCCTCAAAGAACGTCTACAGGTCGTCAAAATTCGAGGATATCATCATCAAAATCAGAAGTATGCAGCTCAGTACCACAAGGTACAGTACTGGCCCATTCCTGTTCATTATCATGCTAACAGACATAGACACCGGAGTAAACAGCAACAGTATAGTAACATCCTTTGCAGACGATACAAAAATCAGCAGGAAAATCAGCGATGTAAATGAAGTGGAGGCCTTGCAGAGGGACACGAGAAATTTCAGCTCTTGAGATATGGTAGAAATGAAGAACTTAAACAGACTGCATACTATGCTCCAGAAAGACAGGAAATTCAGAGAAGCACGAAAGCGATCGATCTCGGGGTAATAATGACCGATGATGCGAAATTCGAAACAAAAATCATATACCATAAATAAAGCAAAAAGAGTCGCGGGACATGTACTAAGGACGTTCAAAAGAAGGGACAGGACAGTAATGATTTCCCTGCTAAAAACACTGATTATACCAAAACTTGAATACTGCTCTGTCTTGACGTCCTCATATAAAAAGGAAGAAACTAATAGACGAGAAGAAACTCAGGGACATTTCACAGCAAAGATTGATGGCTGCAAAGAACTCAACTACTGGGAAACTAAATCTGCGTAAACTAAATCTGTACTCCCTGGAAAGAAGAAGAGAGAGTTACACCATAATCTACATATGGAAAATGATCGAAAAATTGGTACCAAACCTAAAACTAAACCCAATTACCACTCAAACAACACTGGAAAATAGGAAAGTCAGGATGTGTAGTGTTCCCAAATTGAAGGCCCGACAAAGGACCTCTTCAACACTGAAGGAAAATAGCTTGGTTGTCAGGGGCCCAAGACTTTTTAACCAGCTTCCAAAGGACCTCAGAAACGTTACAGGGGTCAAAGTTGAAGTCTTCAAGAGAAGACTAGATGTCTGGCTCAGGACGGTACCAGATGAGTCGGGTGTACCTCGCTATGTACGGTGGAGAGCGCAAGGGAGAAACTTGCTCCTCCGCCAAGTCAGACCTAGAGGCGGGGCCACGAGCTTGACCTTCGTGTGAAGAGAAACCAACACACGAAACATCAACGAGGTTAACGATATATATATATATATATATATATACACACAGAGTATATATGTATATATATATATATATAATATATATATGAGAGAGAGAGAGAGAGAGAGAGAGAGAGAGATAATAATTCTGAAAATATTCTTCGTAGAGTCGAACCGGTCACAGAAACGGGCAGGTAAAATGAAATCAGTCTTGACCCGCATAATACGAACGAGCTCGTTCAGTTATCCGGCAGCATGCATATATACACACATACAATCCAAGTGTGTCGTCATCAAAGGCTTATTTGAAGCGCGTCCCTCACCTCGGTGTGCGTGTGTTGGAGCTTTATTGTGACTGGTTTTGAACCCCTCGTTCGAGGGAGATCAAAGGGAGGCCGATACCTTTGTGAGGGGAATTATGCTTTTGAATATTAATCCAGGCCAATTGTCACTGGAATCGCTTTGATAGAATCGCCACACTGAACACTTGAAAACTTCTTGCAGACAACTTTGCTCCGAGCTGGAAATTTTGGCAAGCTTTGGTCCTCTTCCAAATTCCTTACTCGAACGACGAAGATGATAATACGGAGCGTGCGAAGGTATTTCCCAGGATTATTGCGCGTTAGGGGCAAATTGGGCGGGGGAAGACTCCTCCTTGCTGGATGGGAGGGCTAGGGTGAAGGAGAGGTGGGAGTGATGAGGGCCCAGACTGCGGCTGTGATAGTGGTATGTATGGATGATAAACGCAATAACCGTTGAAAATATCACGAAACTCGAGAATAAAAGGATATTTTTTACCAAACTTATTTTAATCAACGTTTTCTGTCCAAATGATAGACTCTTCTTTAGATACGATTGAAACTAAGAAACTTTAAATTTTGCTACACGAGCTATACTGTATGTGGTTATATACTTTTTATTCTGTTAATAAATTTTAAGAACAAAATAGAGCAGGAACACTTCACTTCCAAGAAGATCATAAATTAAAAATAGGGTTCTGAAATCCATATAAAGACTGGTTGAACAACACGCGGATGGAAGGCACTTTAACAACGTTCACATAATGAAAAACTCCAAATAGCGAGGATCCGCTATTTGGACTTTGGTATTCTGATATATTCCAAATACTAAGCTACGCCCAGCGGACTCTTGCTATCTGGGAATTTCTTCCCATTTGTTTTAGACAAAAAACTTTCAAACAATGTATTATTTTGTTGGAGAAACATAGTTGAAAAAGATACACTTTCAAATTCATTAAAAATCTAAACAATAATGAAGAATTTCATTGAAATTCATTCTACTTTGATCTTTGTGCAAAGAAATAAAATTCTAACGAAATTTCAGGTACCAGTTAAAGCGATTTACTGAAAGAGAGAGAGAGTTACAAGGAGTTACAAGGAAAACAAGTACCTCAAAAGGCCTTGCGGTCCATACCGAGGAGGTACAAATGGCAACGGGTGCCAGGGAAAATTTTCTACACACTCAAATAGTGTACAAGATTTGGTCTAACCTTTTCTTGAAATGATCCACAGAGGAACTGTTCACAACTTCTGAAGGTAAATTGTTTCACGTGTCACAGATCTTATACGTAAAGTAATTCCCACACACACACTAGTGCTAAACCGTTTCAAATCCAACTTCCAACCATTGTTGCGAGTTGGGTTATCATTTAAACTAAACATGCTTCTAAAATCGACATCGTTGAACCCGCGTAAGAGCTTGAAAACCTCGATGAGTTGACCGCACAGCCTCCGAGTTTCCAGCAAAAACCAGTCCAGGGCGCGTAAGCGTCGATTGTAGCCCATATGCCTAACGGAAGCTCGCTCCAGCCTCTCAATATCTTTCCTGTATATCGATCTTTCCTGACATGACATACTCCAGGTGCGGCCGAACCAGGGCATTGTACAGAGAGAGCACAATCTCCTTGTTCCGAAACTGAAATTGCCTCCTGATATAACCCAACAGCTTCTGGGCTTTCTTTTCCACCTCTCCACACTGTTTCGTAAACTTAAGGTCGCTGCTAATTAGCACACCCAAGTCCTTTTCCAAAATCAGTCGCCTCGATATTACTCCCCAACATCGAGTAGTCCGACTTGGGATTGGCGTAGCCAATGTGCATGACCTTGCATTTACCCAAGTTAAACGGCATTTGCCATTTTTCGGACCACTCTCCTATCCTACCTAGGTCCGCACGCAGTTGCTCGATCGCTTCGGGTGTCCCAATATTGGCCCCCAAGCTTGGTGTCATCAGCGAATTTGGCGATCCTACTGACGATGCCAGCGTCGATATCATTTATGGGTTCAATCCCAGAATAGGCACCTGATGTACCTCAATCCCAGATGAAGCACCTGCGTTCAACCTCAATCCCAGAATAGGCACCTTGCAAGGAATTAAATAACTAACCAAAAAAGCAGAAGATATAGCAAAAGATTAGGTTAGGTTAGGTTAGAGTTGATTTTTTCAAATATTGATAAAAACAATGAAATTATATCTCTAAAAACTGTTTATATTTTTTTCTCCTCAATCCCAGATTAAGCACCTGTGTTTTGCCTCAATCCCAGATTAAGCACCTAAAAATGATTTCAGGTGCCTATTCTGGGATTGATCCCATTTATGTAAATGATAAACAACAGTGGCCCCAAAACGGAACCCTGAGGAACCCCACTAGTGACCGAGGCCAACCCGAACTAACCCCTTTAATTACAACCCTCTGCCGCCTATTCTTCAGCCAGCTTTCAATCCACCTACCTACTTCCCCACCGATACCCAGCGCGCGCACTTTCGCCATTAGCCGGCGGTGAGGTACCTTATGAAAGGCTTTCTGGAAGTCGAGATAAAGTATATCAATCGCCCTACTCTTATCATACTTACCCAACATGACGTGGAAAAACTCGAGGAAGTTGGTGAGACACGACCTATGCCGTCTAAACCCATGTTGGGAGTCCCCAAGCAGCTTGTAAGAATCGAACTGGTCAACGATCCTATCCGCTATTATCCCCTCTAATAATTTACCTACAACTGAAGTGAGACTAATGGGACGATAGTTCCCTGGACTTTCGTGATCCCCTTTCTTAAAGATAGGGGTCACGTTGGCTTCCATCCAGTCACCAGGCACCTGGCCCGTGTCCAACGATTTGTTGAAGACTGTAGCCAGGTGGGGAGCAACCTGGTCGCGCACCTCCCGCAACACTCTGGGGAGAAACTGGTCTGGCCCAGGAGCCTTAAACGCGCTCAGTTTGTCTATTCTATCGGCAATGACTATCGCGGTACATCGAACACTATCCAGGCCAGCACCTTCGTGCCTGACGCCTGGCTCGGGGATGACGCGGGTGTCCTCCCTGGCGAACACTCCCGCAAAGTACTCATTAAGCACATTAGCGATGTCCGCGTCGGAGGTCCTCAGAACGCCGCTTCGGTCCTTTAACGGACCTATCATGCTTCTAATGGGCTTTCTACTATTAACATAACTGAAGAACTCCTTAGGGTTCCCCTTGCAGAGGCTTGCCACCCGTAGTTCTTCGTTACGTTTTGCTAGCCTAACCTTCGCCTTCACTGCCCTACACAGGCGGACATACGCTTCAGTGTTCTCATGGGAACGATTGGCCTTCGCCCTCCTATACGGTTCTTTCCTATTTCGGATAGCCGAAGCGACTGAACCACTTAGGCTGCGTTGAAGCAGGGGTGACCGGTTTTGAGGGTATGGCAGCAGATTGCAGCACCATAAACTCGTCCCGGAATGCACTCCAGAGAGAGAGAGAGAGAGAGAGAGAGAGAGAGATTGTACAGTTTCTGGGTAAAAAAAGTTCGCCGAGGAATATAAAAATTTAGAAAGCATAAAAAATTGCGAATAGATAATGACTGGAATTTGGTCTCGAAACTCTATAAATGTAACAAAAAAAATTACTAATTGGTAATATTCACGTTTTGAGAAATTTCATGTTCGTAGCCGAATTTTGGTTCCTAAACTACATTTTTAAACTCTTTATATATGACAATAATACCATGCCTGAAACCGACATATGTTTGTTTATGAACAAGTAGGAAAAATCTCTCTCTCTCTCTCTCTCTCTCTCTCTCTCTCTGTGGATCAGTTCAAGAAAAGGTTAGACCAAATCTTGCACACTATTTGAGTGTGTACAAAATTTTCCCTGGCACCCGTTGCCATTGGTACCTCCTCGGTATGGGCCGCAAGGCCTTTTGAGGTATTTCTTTTCCTTGTAACTCTCTCTCTCTCTCTCTCTCTCTCTTTCTCCTCCCGATGTTTTTTCCCCTTTTTATTTTTCTGTCTTCGATTGGGTGACAGTTTCTCCATAAATCTGCTTAGTAAATTTTTAATTTTAACAAAAAAATTAAGTTGGTGAAAATGGGAAGTCATCTTTAACGATGTCCGAATCCATTCTAATCCAATTCTTCTTACGTTGAAGGTATCATTAATATTTAGAAAACATCCAACTGAATGGCTACAGCACGAAATTTTTAACCCAAGTTCACAAATAGAAAAACTCTTTGTTTAGCTCACACCCGCAAATGAATTATTTTCAAAGCATTTCGAAAAAATAGTTCTTTTCAAAGTGGAACACATTCTATCCCACTCTCATTTTGCTGAAATCTCCATTTTAGGAGATTTCAATGTTCGCCACCACCTTTGACTTTCCCCCCATTTCACTGACATCCCTGGTAAACTCGCTTAGAACTTCTCTGTCCTCAATGACCTAGAGCAGATTTGTACAGCGCCCTCCTCGTATCCCTGATCACTTTGGAGAGAGGCCCAACATTTTGGATTTATTTCTCACCACTCATTTTTCTTATATCCGTTTCCTGCCCTATCGCTCCAGTTCAGCCTTTGGATGCTCCCAAGAGGTCTGAGACGCCTTTGGCACTTTGGCACCGATAATTAGGAAACCCTTAGGCAGTATCTTCTCTGATTTCCCAGGGAATGATTACTGTTTCCGTGGCCGGGGCCCCTCTGAGTGCGCTGTTCACATCACGAAGATGATTCTCTTGGGCATGGACATTCTATATTCAATTCCTACAGTAGTATGATAGCAGTTCGGCCGAGGAAATTGGATCAATTTGAGAATTTCCTCCTCGCGTTCCTCGCCTTCTTTTAGAAGACTTCACGGTCTTTCATGAGAGAGGTTTAAAACCAAAACAAAAACAAAAACAAACAAACAAACAATCCCTGACGAGATGTTGAGTTGAGTAGGAAAAAAATTTCATGGCTCTTTTTATGCAGCGTTCCGGCGCGTTCCGCCGTGTCCGGTTTCGCGGTCCCCGTTAGTCTCATCGTTCTGGAAACCCTCGTGCAGAAGATGCATTTCTGATGCATCAAGTTTCTGCATATATATATATATATATATATATACATACTAGTAAATGGAAACATTGTGTATATATTATTATGTATATACGAAGAACTGTAGTGTCTGACAAATAGCAAAGATTTTTTTAACGTCGACCGTGGCTTTATGGCAACATGATCTTGACAAACGAACCTTGGAATCTGAATATTAGATATTATTTTGGCTTAAAGAGGAAAAACCTTAAAATAAAATTCCATAATAGACAACCTACCTTATTGATCTATTCGAAGACGTGTAAGGGCTCAAAAAATAATTTTTTTGCCAGCTGAGTACAGGTTCATCGTTCCCGTTTAATATAGGGTGTTTCAAAAGTCCCTCATTATTTTTAAAATTTTATTAAAATAGCAATTACAAGAGGAACCAAATGACAATTTGGTTGCTGAGTCTACGATTCATGAGAATTTTGGTGGCATCAAACTTGGCTTCATAAGTCTACTGGAAAGTCACTGGTACACCTCAACGTGGGCACCGTCTTTTTCGAAACAAGCGAGCCACCGTTTTACGCATTCTTGGCCGACATTGGACAACATTTCGGGAGTAACAGAAGCACACGCATTCCTGATCCGTTCTTCTAGTGTGGGGAGGACTCGCGGCTTGGTGGCGTACACTTTGCTCTTAATGTAGCCCCACAAAAAGAAGTCGCATGGGGTAAGATCAGGCGAGCGAGCAGCCCATTCGATGGGACCACGGCGACCAATCCACCGATCCGGGAACTGCTTATTCAGAAATGAGCGAACCTCACTCGAGTAATGAGCAGGGGCACCGTCTTGCTGGAAAATGACTTCTTGCATGTCAGCTACAGCTGACAGTTGGGGGATGCAGAACTCCTGAAGCATACGAAGGTAATTGTCTCCGTTGACGTTCACGGAATTTCCATCTTGATCCCGGAAGAAGAACGGACCAATCAGCCCAGCTGAGGAGATGGCACACCAGACGACCAATTTCGGCGTGTCCCTTTCATGTTCACGGATCTCCGCAGGATTGAGTTCCCCAGATGCGGGTGTTGTGCCGATTGACGCGACCAGAAAGGTGGAAGAGAGCTTCGTCGCTGAACCACATGTGCTCCAGGATCGATGGATCTCTTTCGTAGTGATGCAGCAGTGTCTCACACATCTCCACCAGGCAATCGTAGTCTTGAGGTTCCAGCTTCTGAACCACCTGGATCTTGTACGGATACAGCTTGAGACCACGCCGCAAAATCCGTTGGATAGATGTCGCGCTGATGTTCAGTTCCGCAGCAGCTCGCCGAATGGACTTTCCTTGACTCTGAGTAAACGCCTCACGGACAGTTTCGACATTCTCCTCACTCCGCCCACTTCGAGATCTTCCTGATCGTGGTTTGTCCTTTACGGATCCGGTCTCCATAAACTTCCGGTGGGTGGCGACGATGGTGTTCCTATCCGGTGCATAATGCTGTCCGTAGACTGCCCGGAATCGTCGCTGCACTTCGACCACAGATTGAAAAACCTCCTGCCATGCAGCGATTTTACACCTCTGCTCTAGAGTCAGCATGGTAGCAGAAGAAAACGGAGCAAAACTTCAAATGTAGACTCAAAAAAATTCTCAACTACTGAGTAAGAGTTTACCACAAGATGAACGTCGTTGGTCGATTAGCTGCAAAGAAAATTGAAAATTAAATTAGTGAGGGACTTTTGAAACACCCGTATTAATACCAATACCACACAAAATAAAATTAGAATAAATACAGTTAACTCATAAGCAAATTTTGTTTTGTACTAATATTTGTATTACGAAATAGATCCAGAAAATATTAAAGAATTCTATTCATCTAATCTTAGGGGAAGCTTATATATTTCAATCCATTCGCATAGTAATGTGGTAACAATCATCATGAACAGCAAATATTATCATTATTATCATAGCTAATTTTATATATATATTTATATGCAATAAAATCACAGAACGACATGTGATCTTTTAATAAGCAAAGAACCACAGGGAAAAGGAAAAGGAAACAAGAAATCCGAGCGATTTCGTGATATATTCACATCTTCAGGGACAAGAAAGAAATATATATATATATATATATATATATATATATATATATATATGACATTTTAAAAAAGGCCATGGTGATTCGCGCATACTTGTAATTTATATTTCATAAATCCAAATATCTATACGTCTTCCTTCCCTGTCATAATGCTCAGCCAGACAAATTGTTGTTCTAAGCTCTATATCTGTAAGATAATTTAAAGAAATTTAATTTATTCAAAATAAATATGTAATTTTTCCCCTTCACATTAAATACAACAACTGCGAACTCAGCCGACATGCTTGACACATCTATTGCAGTAATTCTTTTTAGACTAATAATGGCATTTCTGTCACATCAGCTGATTTCAGACTAGTAAATAGGTTTTATTTTCTCTAACAATGAATAATAATAATAACCTTACCTTACAACCTTACAAAGGTTCCGCGCGATGATTTCTCACTTCGCGAAGGTCAAGCTTGTCGCCCCTCCTCTCGAGTTGGCCTAGTGAAGTAGTGAGTTGGATTCTTGCGCTCTCCACCTCACATAGCCAGGTACGCTCGGCTCATCGGGGATTGTTCTGAGCCAGGCGTCTAGTCTTCTTTTCAAGATTTCCACTGCAACTCCCTTCGTGTTTCTTAGGTCTTTGGGCAACTGATTAAACAGTTTTGGTCCTCTCACTACAAAACTATTTTCTTTCAGGGTTAAGGATGTTCCCTGTCTCGCCTTCAATTTGGGAATACGACACAGTCTACCGCTTCTACTTTCCACCGTTGTTTGGGGAGTTATGGGATTCAGAGTAAGATTAGGGACTAGTTTCTCCATTATTTTCCAAGTGTAAATAATGGTGTATCTCTCTCTTCTCCTTTCCAGTGAATATAGGTCTAGTTCTCTTAACCTTTCCCAGTAATTTAGTTCTTTGCACCCATTGATCTTGGCTGTGAAGCTTCTTTGGATCCCCTCCAGCTGTCTAATGTCTTCTTTTTTATATGGGGATGTTAGGACCGAGCAGTATTCCAATTTGGGTATTAGGGTTTTCAGTAGAGGAATCATTACATTCCTATCCCTTCGTTTAAAGGTTCTCAATATCTGTCCCGTTATTCTCTTTGCTCTGTTTACTGCTATCTTATTTTGTGTTTCAAATTTCGCATCATCTGTCATTACAACACCTAAATCTTTTGCTCTGGAATTTCTCTGAATTTCCTGTCCATTTGGGGTATCATATTCCATGGACTTTAGGTCTTCTCTTTTTTCGTACCGTAATAGCTGAAATTTCTCGGTGTTAAACTTCATATTGTTGTCTTCCGTCCACTTGTAGATTTTGTTTATCTCGGTTTGTAGAGATCCTATGTCTTCTGGGTTTCTTATTTTTCTACTGATCTTTGTGTCATCCGCAAAGGATGTTACTGTGCTGTCTCTGGTAACGTCCTCATCTATGTCAGTTAGCATGATTATGAAGAGTAGTGGAGCTAATACTGTTCCTTGTGGTACCGAGCTGAGGACCTCTAATTCTGATGAAGATACTCCTTGTACTGTAACGACTTGCCTCCGCTCACTAAGGAAATTATATATCCATTTCCCTACTTTTCCTGTTATTCCCATATATTTCAGTTTATGTATTATGATTCCGTGGTCACACTTGTCGAACGCTTTAGCAAAGTCTGTGTATAGTACATCATAGTTTTCATTACTTTCAAGTGAATCAATAATGTTGTTGTAGTGTTCCATTAGTTGCGATAGGCATGATCTGCTTGACCGAAACCCGTGTTGGTTATCATTGAATTTTTTCTGAGTTTCCAAAAAGTCATAGATTTTCTGTCTAACTATTCTTTCAAATATTTTAGTGAGAGAGATGTAAGCGACACTGGAATATAGTTTTTGGCCTGGGATCGATCTCCTCCTTTATATATTGGGACTATGTTCGCGCTCTTCAGGATGCCCGGTATTTCTCCCGTGTCTAATGATCGTCTCCATATCCAGTATAGGGGCTCAGCGATTGCATTCTTGCAGTTTTTGATCAGTGTGGCATTCCATTTATCCGATCCTGCCGCTGAGTGTGTTTTTAGTTTCCCTATGGCTTGTGTAATATCATCCGTCGTAAAGTCGAAATAATAATAATAATAATAATAATAATAATAAAATAATAATAAAAATATAATAAATGTAATAAATATAATAATAAAAATAATAATAATCATTGTTATTATTATCATTACTATCGTAATTAACTATTTATCTTAAATTATCTTCTTAACTTCTTACCTATTGTTAGTTGTTTGACATAAAAGTGCGAGGCGAATCTACAAATTTCTTTGGGCGAAGGAAGATGTATATATATATATATATATATATATATCTATATAATATTTAGGAGAAATCCAATGACAAGGAGGAATGTAAATGCCATGAAAAGTCTTCTTTAATGCGCAACGTTTCGAGCAATACGCTCATCATCAGGCTAGATAATAACAATATGAAATTAGAATCAATAAATAAATGTGAACAAGACAAAATAATTTCTATAAAACCTATTCATTAAAAGCAAATTTTAAAAAGACTAAAAGAAGAGGGTTAAATTCAAAGTTATAAAAATTTACATATAAAATTACAGAAATTTAAAAAGCTATTTTTAAATTACATATAGTAAATTTGAAATTAGTACACTGGAATAATTAACACTAATACAATGGAATAATTAACACTACGAACCTTTCAATGCTGGTTCCGAGGCACGAGTAATTTAAAACAAAACAAACAAAACAGGAAACAAGCTATGGGTTGGGCGGTTGGAGTTATAAGTTAGGGGAGGGGGGATTATAAAAAATTGGGGAGGGGGGAGGGGAGTTGGGGAGGGGGTTATAAAAAATTTAGAGGGACAGCTGAGGAATCCACGTTTAGAGAAGGGGTCAATGTTTTAATATAAAGAGATTCCAAATTCTAAGTGAGTTAGGACAAGAATTACAACCGAGAATTTTAAAATTATCTAAAGTGACATCAGTTTTACATTTTATACTATGTTCCCGAATACTGAGGCTTCTTTTTTATTTAAAATTTTACCTGTTCGGCAACTTATTCCCATATGCGAATAAAATCTAGCCTGAGGGAGCGCACGGTGCTGCCAATATAAGTACCAAGGAGACACCTTGGGCAGGTAAATAAATATACAACACCGCTACGCAACGAATCAGGAGTTCGATCCTTCGCTGAGAAAAAGCTACCTAAAGACATTTTGTTAATAAATATAATGCGAAAATCAGTATGATAAAAAAATTTCTTAACAACTTTGTAAATTTAAGTTTAAATTCTTTATTCATGGGACCCATTTCAGGTACCAGGAAATATTTTATATCTTTAGGCACTGAAATACAGGAAGTTGAGGGCTATAAACATTATTTAAGAAAGATCTTATTAGTTTATCTACATATTGAACAGGAAAACTATTATTGGTAAAATATGATCTTAAATTATTAAATTCATCGTTTAGTAAGGTAAAACTAGAGGTCAAATTATATCCTCTGAACAAGAGAGTTTTAATACACGACATCTTATAGTTAAAATCAGTAAAACTAAAGAAATTCATGCCCAAACCAGTAAAAGTGGGTTTCCTGTAAACTGATGTAGTAATAGAATCACCTTTTTTCGAAATTAAAAGATCTAAAAAGGGAAGGGAGCCATTTTTCTCAGTTTCCATTGTATAAGTTATATTGGGGTGCAGAGAATTTAAGAAGTTAAAAAATTGTTGCGCTTGTACAGCATTATCAAAAACAGCTATCGAGTCATCAACGAAGCGTCGATAGAAAATTGGTTTACAATGGGTGGGAGATTGTCTAAAAATTACACTTTCTAAATGAGTCATAAAAAAATCAGCTGATAGAGGTCCGACGGGTGATCCCATCCCAACACCATCAATTTGTTGGTAAACCTTATTATTGAAAGTAAAATAACATTGCTTAAAAACCAATTCTAAAAGTTCCTTAAAATAAGACCATGAAAAACCATGAAAACTATCATCAGAGCTAAAAACCCTATCTAAAATAATGGCAATAGTTTCTGATACAGGTACATTCGTGAAAAGCGACTTTACATCAAAACTGACAAAAAACTTTTTTGAATCGAAATTCTTACTAAGAAGATCTTTTTGAAATTCATAAGAGTTATTTATAGTATAAGCATTTTTCGCAAAAGGTGACAGGAGACCAACAACAAATTTTGCAATTGAAAGGTAGGTAAGTTATACGAAGCTAAAATAGGACGGAGAGGTGTTCCAACTTTATGGATTTTAGGCAAACAGTATAATTGAGCAAGATCAGAACCAGATACGAACAACTGAGAGTAAGTATCATTTTTTATTATCTTTAAAGACTTTAATCGTGACAAAAATCTATTAACTTGGTCTTCCAACCTTAAAATGACTTTATTGACGGGTTCAAGAATTTGTTTGAATTTGCTAACATCACTTAGGATTTCATTAGTTTTATTTATGTAATCAGATTTATTCAAAATAACAACTCCGTTGCCCTTGTCCGGTCTAGTCACAACAATCTCCTGGTTCTTTGCCAAATTCTTAATAACCTGCAAGTCACTCTTCTTAAATATGAGATTTAAATTTAAGGTTTCTAAGTTTGTGAAAAAATTCATGAGTTAAATTAGCAAACTGACATTTAAAATTATTGAAGTCACCGACATGGGGAACATTTTTCAAGCCATTAAAAAATTTTCAAAGTAAAGAAAAAACGAAGGCTTATATATTTTAAATAACGGAAGCTTAAATTGCAAGCCAAGTGAGAGTAAAAACTTTTCCCGAGGGGAGAGGGTGTAACTAGAAAAATTCGAAATTACTTTATCAGAATTGAAAAAATTAGGTGAATTCAGGCCCAGGGCCTTTAACTTACGTTCATGAGTTTCAGAAATGGTAGAATGAAACTTTTCAAGTTCACGTTGTACAAGAGAAATTATTAACAAATAATCCAACAACGAAGATAATAAAAAAACGATACTTACTCTCAGTTGTTTGTATCTGGTTCTGATCTTGCTCAATTATACTGTTTGCCTAAAATCCATAAAGTTGGAACACCTCTCCGTCCTATTTTAGCTTCGTATAACTTACCTACCTTTCAATTGGCAAAATTTGTTGTTGGTCTCCTGTCACCTTTTGCGAAAAATGCTTATACTATAAATAACTCTTATGAATTTCAAAAAGATCTTCTTAGTAAGAATTTCGATTCAAAAAAGTTTTTTGTCAGTTTTGATGTAAAGTCGCTTTTCACGAATGTACCTGTATCAGAAACTATTGCCATTATTTTAGATAGGGTTTTTAGCTCTGATGATAGTTTTCATGGTTTTTCAGGTCTTATTTTAAGGAACTTTTAGAATTGGTTTTTAAGCAATGTTATTTTACTTTCAATAATAAGGTTTACCAACAAATTGATGGTGTTGGGATGGGATCACCCGTCGGACCTTATCAGCTGATTTTTTTATGACTCATTTAGAAAGTGTAATTTTTAGACAATCTCCCACCCATTGTAAACCAATTTTCTATCGACGCTTCGTTGATGACTCGATAGCTGTTTTTGATAATGCTGTACAAGCGCAACAATTTTTTAACTTCTTAAATTCTCTGCACCCCAATATAACTTATACAATGGAAACTGAGAAAAATGGCTCCCTTCCCTTTTTAGATCTTTTAATTTCGAAAAAAGGTGATTCTATTACTACATCAGTTTACAGGAAACCCACTTTTACTGGTTTGGGCATGAATTTCTTTAGTTTTACTGATTTTAACTATAAGATGTCGTGTATTAAAACTCTCTTGTTCAGAGGATATAATTTGACCTCTAGTTTTACCTTACTAAACGATGAATTTAATAATTTAAGATCATATTTTACCAATAATAGTTTTCCTGTTCAATATGTAGATAAACTAATAAGATCTTTCTTAAATAATGTTTATAGCCCTCAACTTTCCTGTATTTCAGTGCCTAAAGATATAAAATATTTCCTGGTACCTGAAATGGGTCCCATGAATAAAGAATTTAAACTTAAATTTACAAAGTTGTTAAGAAAATTTTTTTATCATACTGATTTTCGCATTATATTTATTAACAAAATGTCTTTAGGTAGCTTTTTCTCAGCGAAGGATCGAACTCCTGATTCGTTGCGTAGCGGTGTTGTATATTTATTTACCTGCCCAAGGTGTCTCCTTGGTACTTATATTGGCAGCACCGTGCGCTCCCTCAGGACTAGATTTTATTCGCATATGGGAATAAGTTGCCGAACAGGTAAAATTTTAAATAAAAAAGAAGCCTCCAGTATTCGGGAACACAGTATAAAATGTAAAACTGATGTCACTTTAGATAATTTTAAAATTCTCGGTTGTAATTCTTGTCCTAACTCACTTAGAATTTGGAATCTCTTTATATTAAAACATTGACCCCTTCTCTAAACGTGGATTCCTCAGCTGTCCCTCTAAATTTTTTATAATCCCCCTCCCCAACTCCCCTCCCCCCTCCCCAATTTTTCATAATCCCCCCTCCCCAATTTTTTATAATCCCCCCTCCCCTAACTTATAACTCTCCAACCGCCCAACCCATAGCTTGTTTCCTGTTTTGTTTTGTTTTAAATTACTCGTGCCTCGGAACCAGCATTGAAAGGTTCGTAGTGTTAATTATTCCATTGTATTAGTGTTAATTATTCCAGTGTACTAATTTCAAATTTACTATATGTAATTTAAAAATAGCTTTTTAAATTTCTTGTAATTTTATATGTAAATTTTTATAACTTTGAATTTAACCCTCTTCTTTTAGTCTTTTTAAAATTTGCTTTTAATGAATAGGTTTTATAGAAATTATTTTGTCTTGTTCACATTTATTTATTGATTCTAATTTCATATTGTTATTATCTAGCCTGATGATGAGCGTATTGCTCGAAACGTTGCGCATTAAAGAAGACTTTTCATGGCATTTACATTCCTCCTTGTCATTGGATTTCTCCTAAATATTAAATTGAAGCTTTGTAGAAGCAAACCGCATGACTATATATATATATATATATATATATATATATTATATATATATATATATATATATATCAAAGCTATTGACTTCTGAGGGAAACGGAGCTTACAGATGAAAAGAAGGACCAACACAACAGCAAACATTTTCGTTTATTTTTTGTACTTCAGACGTTTCGACAAATCTTTTGTCATCATCAGTGAATTATAAACCTTAAAACCTTAACACAAAAATAAGAATAAATAATTAAAATTACATCAATACAAAAGAAAATTAAAATCATTAAAATTAAATTAAATTAAATTAAAATTACCTCAACTGAGTTTTGTGAAGGGGATGGTTGTTTTCATTACTATCGTTTCTAATTGCGGATTGTGGTGGGCTACTGAGGGGACGGTTGGTACGGACTGATAAGTCCAAATGTTGAAAAGGGCGTACCTCCAGTTGGAGTTGAGTACTGCCGATATACGCAGCCTTACAGATGTCGTACGTATATTTATAAACAACTTTAGGGCATACAGTTTTTGGGAATTAGTCTTCGAACTTTAAAAAATTTGATAATTTAAGTGGGTTGACGAGGGCGAATCTGAAATTTATTTTGGGATAACTAGACTTAAGTAATTTGAATATTTCATTTCGAATACGTAATGATGAATAACCAATTAAAGGTAATTTAATATATCTGGTTTTTTTGTACTGTAGTCATGGGGAGTTTAGTATTAAAAGTGCTATTTAAAAATTTCTTTAATTGGTTTTTAAAAAGATTAGAAGGGTAATAATTATTATTAATAAAGTATTGTCTTAAAAATTTAAATTGTTCGTTTCATGAAAAGTAATCTGATCAAATTCGGTAACTTCTTGTTAATAATGTTAGTATAACGCTAATCCTATATTTATAAAACATACAACTTAAATAATTGGTTCCCAAACCAGTAAAAGTTTGTTTTCTAAATAGTGAGGTCTGGAACTTAACTAAAACATTCAGGAAAGGTAAACTATTATTTGTTTCATTTTCACATGTGTAATATGTTTGTTTAGATAATGAAGAAAATGTTTTACGTGTGAAGGATGTTTAAATATTAAGAAAGTGTCATCCACGTATCTTCTGTAATACACGAGTTTAAAACTATTGGGACAACTTTTCAACCAAATTTCTTCGTAATGGCAAAGAAATGCATTTGCTAGTGTTGGGCTCAACGGGGAACCCATAGCTACCCCACCAATTTGGCTGTAAAGGTTACTATTAAAGTTGAAAGACAAATTCCCAAACAATGTAAGCCCTAAAGTTGTTTATAAATACACATGCAACAGCTGTAAGGCTGCGTATATCGGCACTACTCAACTCCAACTGGAGGTACGCCTTTCTCAACATTTGGACTTATCAGTCCGTACCAACCATCCCCTCAGGAGCCCACCACAATCCGCAATTAGAAACCATAGCAATGATAACAACCATCCCCTTCACAAAACTCAGTTCGAAATTCTAACAAGAACCAATAACCTTACAGAACTCCGAATTTTAGAATCTTTGTACATCTGTAGAAATAAACCCTCCATTAACAACAATAGTTCATCTTACAAATTACAGCTCTTCTAACTAACCAACCAACCTACTTTCATAGATATATCATACCTTCCAATGTAACTGACATTCATACAGTTTTCTCTCAGTATCTGCCGAATATGGAGGTTGACGTAATCATTGTGTATTTACCAGTTGAGGTTATTTTATTTTATTTAATTTTAATGATTTTAATTTTCTTTTGTATCGATGTAATTTTAATTATTTATTCTTATTTTGTCGAAACGTCTGAAGTACAAAAACTAAATGAAAATGTTTGCTGTTGTGTTGGTCCTTCTTTTCATATATATATATATACACAGTAGTGCAAACCAGGCTTTAAAAGAGCCCAGAATACATACAGTTCAATAGGCCAATAGTTCAGATGACTAAACTGTATTAACTGTTATTTAAGGCTGTATTATATCTGTAAAATAAAACATAAGATATGCTAGCAGCAAACGTATGTATCAGCTCATTACTTACACCAAATTCTATGCAATATAACTTTAAATTAGCTGTATTAGATTTTAAAATACCATGCGTCATGACTTTTTTAAATGATGAAAGATATCAATACAGCATGCTGCAAATTTCGCGGTAATAACGCATGAGAAAAAGTAATTTTGGATCTTTTCCGTTTGACTGCCGCCATTGAAACATAATTAAACTTTTTGTATTTTGTATTTTAACTGAAATGTCTTGATGATACAAAATAAGTTACTTTATAAAAAAGCTTTTCTTAATTTCCCCTCCAAATTTTGTTTCTTATAAACAATTTTAATTACTTTCAAGATCAATGCTTAATTTTTAAGTTTTAATCGTGTACTCAGAAAAATAAGGGGATCACCTGAAGATCAGGGCCTCCAGCCTTCTTTAGTTAGCTTTATAAGGCTAACTAACAAAAATATCACGACCTAACATAACCAATCGTCAAGGTCGTACAGTTGACCTAACGATTGGTTAGGTTAGGTCGTGATATTTTCGTTAGTTAGCCTTATAAGGCTAAGTAAAGAAGGCTGGGGGCACTCACCTCTTATGTTTCAATGGCGGCAGTCAAACGGAAAAGATCCGTAATTTTTAATAAATAACCTTATTCAAAATTAAAAAGGGGCGAAACGCGCTAGATGCATCAATTAATACAGGATAGTTAATTGATAATAATAATATTGGCTCCCATTTTACCATCAATTTTGAATTTATACCGTCACCCCTTTAAGTCGGCACATCACTTCTTCGTTATATATTGCTACAAAGAAAATGGAACATTGTATTTTAACGCTGACCTCTAAATATCTTATTCAGAAGTTTATATAGTGGTGAACCATTTGACCCACTAGTTATCCTACAAAAGCAAGTATTCTATAAAATACACTCGCGTTTTTAGTACCTTTAATAATGTGTTTCTTTCAATCCACCACATCGCTGCGTTAGTTTTCATATTTCTGTCATAATTGTGACCAAATAAATATGAAAATGAAAATGAAAAAATTTATTGGCAGACTATAGTCTAGGGGTCGGCAACTATATGCACGCGTGCCAGAGTTGGCACGCGAGGTGGTTGTCCAACCTACGCCAAGTGATTCCCGAAAAATTGCAATTTCAAAAAATAATTTGAAATTATAAAATTATATTAAATTATTGGATTGAATATTATTATATATTATATAATTGAAATTAAAAAATCATAAAGGATAGTATCAAACTGTCTGTGTGTATTTTTGGTGAAAATACAAATCAAAAGCACTTTGATTTGTTTGTTGGGATCGAAGTAGAGCAGACCGTTCTATGAAATATGCATATGAAAATTATAGTTGGCACGAGTAGTATAGCCGCAAAAGGGGAGAGTGCAAGAATGTTGCAGGTTATTATGTAATGTTGCAAAGGGGGTGGGGTTGTTGCAAAGGGGGGTTGTTGCAAAGGGGTGGGGGTTGTTGCAAATGGGGGTTGTTGCAAAGGGGGGTGGGGGAACTTGGAGGCGGCGTTATCCCCCAAGAGAAAGGAGGAGGAGAGAAAGGAGGAGAGGTGTTCACCTGGCAGGAGCCAAGTGCACATTAAGACTTCAGCCGAGTTGGCGTTGTTTTATAGGCTCCTAATCAGCCAGTTGGCGTAAATGGCTTGAGTTGCCAGATACCGCGATACCATTGTATACATTATTATAGACTTCTAATCAGCCAGTTGGCTGTAAATGGTTGTCAGATACCTCTTTTTAGCAGTATTATTGCATGCATTATTATTATACGCCTAATCAGCCAGTTGGCTGTAAATGAGTTGCCAGATAGCGCCATGTATTCCGAAGACAGAGTTGCCAGATACCATTGTATACACTATTATAGACTCCTAATCAGCCAGTTGGCTTAGAAGGCTTAAATATTGCCAGATACCGCAATACCGTTGTATACATTATTATATTTCGAATACCGGTAGTAGAAGGCATAACAAAAACAACATTGCATCATTCTTTTTATTATAAATATATAGAAAATAAATATACATTTGAGGAATATGCATATAACAGAAATATATACACACAATTATGGATATATATATATATAAAATAAAATATACATTTCATATACACTTCAATAGAAATATGTACATAACAGTACAGGAGAAATATACACACACACACACAATTATGGTGATATATAAAATAAAATATACATTTCATATACACTTCAATAGAAATATGTACATAACAGTACAGGAGAAATATCAAGCAAAATATATATATATATAAACACAAATCAATAGAAATATGCGTATAATCGGGGAAATGTCAAGCAAAATATATAAATACAATTCACTTTTTTTTCAAAATACTAAACTCGGTTTTAATCGAGTTTACAATTACATCATTATTGCTCTGCATTACGCAGTATATGCGGCTTAATAATATTTCACCGCTTAAAGTATAGGGAAACCTGTATTCGATATGAATGGCTTTCATATCGTTCAGTACTATTTTGTTCCCACTTTACAACCGGTTGGTAAGTCATCTTTAAACACGTCTAGAATACAATCAAAAGCACGCACAAAGAGTTCATCGTTAGCTACATTATTAAACACAAGTTTATAAGAATGCTTTTCCAATCGAGGTTTATTTCTACCGACTCGAGCTTTTCAATCGTGAACTCACTCAACATAGCGGCAATTGAAATAATCTTCTAAATCGTTACGACAACTGCGCGTTATATAAAGAAATAGTTTCTTCAGGGTGAACGGTGTAGGTGAGCTCAGCCTTGTACCGATCAATTGCTTTGTACCAAAGTTCATGGTATTTCAAAGAGTCTAAACTTTTTAAATAAACATCCAGCACTAGACCATTCTCACCAGCCCTACACTCGGTAAACCCATCGAGCACAGCAGTGTATGCGTATTCAAGTACTGTATCAAATAAAACATATCCGTAACACGCGCGTCTAATATAGGTTTCAGCTTACGGAATCCGACGATTTCAAACATTCTGTCGAGGATGAAACGGTTTCGCGTAGGAATAGAGCGTTATATCAGAAGCATTCTTCCACATCAGCCTTATATCAATGCACGGCCGATCGTTATTTATACACAACGTACATACAACGGCGTATGAGGGTGCGTCACTAATCTGCTCTCTTCTTGTACCTACGTTAGCAGGTATTTTATAACGATCTTCACTCCACTTCTCAACTATCACAAAGATTCTATTCATCTCCTCGATACTTAAATAAACCCGTTTGTTTGTCGGTCTACATTCCGTTTCCAGTACATAGCTAATGGTACCGGAATTACGCCTGAACACGCGCAACGATTTCGTCACGGACACATCGTACGAGGCGTTGAGAATGCTGCTCAAAGGAAGTTCCATCGTATTCGAAGAGCGCACGTCCACTCGGCTCAAGCTCTGAGATAACTATGAGCCGTGTGAGGCACGCAGGCAGGAATGGTTCGACGGGCGGCTGACTCGATGATACGTGAATGGGCTTGTTCCGCGAGTCGAATTGTTGTACCGGTACAAGAATATCACTACCAGCCTACGCACCAGACATTTTGGATAAGAACTAGGAACATTTTACTAAACATCTCCACACTCAGGCGCACTATTTGAGAGGAACATATGTTCATATTTTTCCTTTCTGCCCATCAAACGATACTCGTCTCTAAACTCTGTTAAAAATTCACGCAGGGCACTAGCCACAACCTCACTACGAACCTCATCATGATATACGTTAATATAGTGATAAAAATACTTAAGATTGTCCATGATCACGAGATTCACATTTCCAGTCGTAGGGTATGAGTAATCGACATGGTGTAGCATGACGTAATACCGCTTGTCACACCACCCATCAGCAAGACTCATTATCCATACCTGCTGCTTCTCTTCTGCACGCGTTGTTTCTTTTACTTCACGGTGTATGTGAGACTTTATAAAGTTTAGCTCTGCAGTATACTTCAGCACATCGTCTGTGCAACGAAAGCCTTCAACGGTCTCACCAGAACATCCGTAGAGTATTTGTACATCTTGGAACTTCGCACAATCCAATGTGTTTTTAAAAGAGGCATAGGAGGGATGAATAGGAAGTTTTTCGGTATCCACCACATCCTGGCACTTTACTGAATACCATTTCGTAAACGTTGTACAAGCAATATTAAAGGTAGCCATTTGAATACACGTCTGATCTGAATACACGTCTGATCTCTCGGGCTTACTGCGGTCGACTGACCACGCAGGGACTCCCAGATAGTAGCATGACTCACGGTCTTACAGTGGGCGGAGCTTAGAACTTTCACCACACACACACACACACACACACACACACACACACACACACACAAAGGAGAAAGTGAAACGCTATTTGAAACATGATTTATTTAATAAACGAGATATTCAAGTTATATATATTTACAAATACGATTTAATAAACGAGATATTCAAGTTATATATATATATATATACAAATAGATACGATTATATACAAGACGTGTGAGTTAGAAGCATCATTGGTATCCAAAGGGTACGGTATCATAGGTACCAGGTAACTGGTAACGTTTCCTATAGGTGTTACGGCCACCATCGTACCCCTAAGTTCCTTCACGCCCCCAGCTTCTGCGCCCGAAAATTGTGGGTGCCTACAATTAGTTGGTGAGGTTGTTCATCCAAACATACTAGATCCTTCAACGACTCAAAGTTAACAACCTCCCGATTCGCATGGTTGAGCGTAATACCCTTTGCCTTCACGATATATTTCATTTCATCCCCCACCCTGACCCGTACCCCATAAGTCTTAGGTCCTGTTGAGGCAAAAGAGTCGGCGTATGCGTTGTCCCCATACTCATCCTTGATCTCATCAGTGAGCTCGCCGAGGAACTCCCCAATAGTGGGCATGTATTCACCCTCCCTCTCTGTGAATATCACGCTATCTGTATCGGCATACAATACTCTCCGCCCAAGAGAATGCAATAGACCCCAAAGTTTTATACGGGCGTAGGCTGTTGTGAAGCTGGCCACAGGTATGTTTGTAACCCTTGAGGTATCTGTGGCAAATTCAGTGTTGTTGTACTTTATTACGTAAGTATTACCTACATTTACGATCTCCATGACCTCTTTATCGGGGGCATTGGCATAATCCCAGACATCGCTATAACTTTGTGCCAAATGAATGCTCCCTCTGCCGGTATTCTGCGCAAATTTTCCCCATAGACTGTTTAGACACAACTTTGCACTAAAGCGCTTGCCAGGATTCTTTACAATTTGGACACGATCAAGTTGTATACCTTCGCGGTCGCGGTAACGTTGAATATAGGCAGACTTTTCATCTTCGGTATCAACTCCTCGCGGATACCCTGATGCCTCAACCTTATCCTTCAAAAAGGTGTTTATATATGGTGTGAAAAGGTTGGGTAGCTTCTGAAACCTCCACACCTCATGTATCTTCAGTATTCTATAACCATGGCGCACGGCTAGGGCCAACTCAGGACTTGTATATACGCCTCTGATCTTACGCTGGTGGGGTATATGGTTACATTCGCCGTTATCCTCTTCCGCGCACTTCACGCACAGGGGAAACATGAGCTTGTCGTCGATAACGACAGGTAAGATCGGCATCCATAAATTGCGTGGGGGGAGTACGTCTACGAAAGAGATCCCAAAGTAACGATCATTCAAATTTTTTGAAAATTCATTGATGGATGGTAGGCTAGGCCCCACCAGTTTCTCAGGAGCGCCCACGGGGTACGGATTGCTCTTCATCACGTATGGGT
Source organism: Bathynomus jamesi (assembly GCA_023014485.1). NCBI lineage: Eukaryota > Metazoa > Arthropoda > Malacostraca > Isopoda > Cirolanidae > Bathynomus > Bathynomus jamesi. The sequence continues at coordinate 992,636 of JAJOZX010000031.1, forward strand.
ATAAAGAACAGAAATCGTAGTAATGGAGCTTCACGCCCTCCGTAGGTGGGAAGTATAGTCTGAAAGGATTTGTACGTCCTCCAAACAAGCTATCACCACATTTGAGAGGATCCAGCACCATTGAACGCTTGATCGCTTTTATTTCCTCACGGTACACCTCGTCTGTCTCCATCCGTGCATCATATTCATGCTCCCACAAGACTTTGTGAGTGAACTGTGATCCTATAAGTTGATCGCGGGTGCGGGTCGATGCAAGACAGTCGGCAGGAGACCTACCGTTGATATCTCCGGTGACTCCGCACTCAGGACGGGGGCATCCATGCCACCAGCAACCGTTAAAGGAGTACACAGTCTTCACACCAGTGACACGGTTTTCACTTAACCCATCAACCCAAAAAACACGTCCATTAATCTTAATGGGTACTTCACCCGTGTTGCGGGCGTGCTTTATGTATACACCTGTCTGTTGCTGTAGGTGTATGAGCCAGTAAATAGCCTTGTGCCCGTAACTGCGGGGATTGTTTCGGTGAATAATGGCTAAGGTGTCTTTCGGCATGAAGTTATTCTTGAACACCGTAAAACATAATGATGCGATGGTGGTTGCGACTTGCAGTGGATCGCATTTGAAACGGGCTATGTACATCCTTCTAAAGGCCTGGAAACATACTCTAAGCACGCGCACATCATTCACGCAATAACGCTCACATTCATCAGCTATATTATAAGGGTTACTTTCATTAAAACTGTCGTAGTATCGATCAAAGTCTTCACGTTCATCCATGCAGTCAAAATAATGTTTGGGGGGTGGTGGGCCTACGTAGTTTAAAGTCTCGCTGGTGAGGAAAGTGTATGGGAAGTATCCTTTGGAAACTTCAGCTGCTACTCCCATCACCTTGGGTAGCTTTGCTAATTTACAAGGTGTGAATAATAAAGTATCTTTAAATTGTACATTGCCTCTTATCTGCATCTGTATTAATTTGTTGCCTCTTTTCAATGGATCACCTGTAAATATCTCAGAGGATTCGTGTTCAAGCAACTCCTTATAAAGGAACTGCGTGTCAAACTTTGCCCCGTTATGGGCGAGAATATACACAGTCATTTTTTTGAACTTGTCGGCTAACTTGACAATATAGGACACAAATAGTTTCACAGGACTATCGCTGACATTCGTTTTAAAAACGTTTGTCCGTTTACCACATTTGGGGCACTCGTCACATTCGATATCCATACACTCATCACAGATAGTCTGGCTCACAAGTAAATGTGGAATTACCTCTTTGGTTTCAGCGTTCGTATATGTTTCTATATCGTAGTATACAGTTATACAGGGGTTATTTTTAGGCTTAGCATCTTTCATATAACATACATGCTTTACTCCATCCGCCTTATATTCCTCCTGGCATGTAGGACAGTGAATTACGTCACACTTGTGCTTAAATTTTCCCCAATTATCCATTGTGTGAAACATACCACATTCACAGATTCTCATTTTCCTGCACGTGCCAATTGATTTATGGAAATCAAAACAGCTATTATTGAAAAATGTGCGTCTACACACATCACAGTCTCTCTTCTCAGCTTCAACTACACGGCTTTCACATTTGGTGCTTTTACACTGCTCACATACCATGTGACATTCTTTACAATGTCTCACTATATCATCCGCAAACTCGAGGCACCCCTTACACAAATCATGATGTCTCCCATATTTTCGACTTTTGTCATAACTCGCGTAAAGCCACCTTATATTACGGATGGGGAGATACGTTGTCCCTGACAATCCTAAAATAAGTAGGGGCCTTGTACGATCTCTCACACAGCTTTTAAAAACATACACAGTCCTACGACGATCATCCAACCCAAACACAACTATGCGGACATTCATTTCCTGTTCTACCCTTCTCAGCTCTTCAGGACCCATATTACAGTCAAATTCAAGTTCACAGTCTTCAGCTAGTTTACGGGCATGCTCCACGACTGTAGGCAACCAAATTTTTTGAGTTCGTGTATTTTGTACAGTAAACATACGTGCTAAGAGTACTGCTATAAAGCCGCAACCACGATCGACGTTTATATGCCGTCTATAAATAGCTTGAGAATTGAAGTTAAGAGTATACGGTATGGCACTATGACCCGCAACACGGTATACATGGTCAATATTTACCGTGAAGTTGTCCATATTGAAGGCTATACTACTTTGGGCGGCTTGCATTATACGCCCTAATATATATTCTACATCTTCAGCCGCCAAACGTCTAAATGGCACTATCACCCAATAATCGTCTACATCACCGTCATCTGACCCGAATCCAAAGGACATACTCGTCCTGACTTCACGCTCGTCACGATTCTGAAGAGCAAACTCTATAATACGCTCTACAACCCGGCGTAGTCCGCGCTCAATACCATTGCTATACATGACTCTAGGGTCTACCCTGACTCTATACCGATTTCTAGTCAAGGCTGGGGTGGGGGCTGCGGATCGCACCAATTCCAGCGTTATACCATCCTCAACAGAACGGGGGGCGGATGAATTAGTGGATATATTAGGTGCTGCTGATGGGGGCCCTGTTGCGTAGGAGGTTGATTGGGGCTCTATTATTGTAGACTTAACAGAACGGGGGGCGGCGGATGAATAAGGGGATATATTAGGTGCTGCTGGGGGTGTTGTTGCGTAAGAGGTTGAGGGTTGGGGATCTATTACCGCTGCAACAGACGCGTATTTCGGTCGCTTTATACCTGACGTGGGTATCTCATACCTCCGCTTTGGACGTGTTACCGGTATCGCTGGTGAGGGTTCAGGGGAGGAGATCACAACTACACTGTCGTCGAGGTCATCCGTAATGATGGGCTGCTCTACCTCATCGTCATTCACGGTTCTGTGGGAGAAGAAATATAAGGATCAGCACTCAAAATTTGTAATATTTTGTAAATGACTCACTTAGGAGTGTGACGTGTTAGAAATGGACTCTGTAGAAAAATTCAGATTCACGAGCCCATCCACATGTATTATATCTGGACCTACAGGATGTGGTAAAACTGTGTTTATGCTTAAAATCATTAAAGAAAAGGGGGAGATGTTCTCGAAATTTGTGCGTAAAGTTATATGGTGCTATTCGACGTATCAATCAGTGTTCAACGAGTACCAAGATGATATTTTGTTCCACAAAGGCGTATATGACGTTAATTCGTTAAAGGGAAATGAACATACAATCATTGTAATTGACGATCTCATGTTGGAGATGGATAAAACGTTTGCCGAGACATTTACAGTATTCTCCCACCATCTTAACATAAGCGTGTTCTTCATCAATCAGAATCTATTTTTCAAAAATAGATACATGCGCGATGTGTCGTTAAATACGCAATATCTAGTCTTATTCGCGCAACGTAGAGATGTATCACAAATTGGGGTATTAGCCAATCAAATGTTCCCGAATCAGCGTAAGGAGTTTTTGGAAGTTTATAAAGAAGCTACAAGCACGCGTTACGGATATTTGCTTTGCGACCTTCATCCGCGAAACACGTTTAGAGTGCTTCTGCGAACGAATATATTTCCAAACGAGCCTGAAACGGTGTATATTCCAGAATGACAAAGAGACTAAAGAAATACCGTGAATTAATAAAAATCTATCATCGACTGCCCGGGCAATGCAGCAGATGTTTATTAAAAATATCGATGCCGACTTTTTAAAATGCATCTGTGAAATCTGTCTTAACGTTATAAATTGCAATGTATCAATGAAAACCCATCAGAAGGCTCGCCTACGCCGCTACAAGAACATAATACGTGCACTCGCTCGTAAAAGCCAAACTGTAGCGAAGAAAAAGCGAATTATTGTACAAACAGGAGGGTCATTTCTCCCCATCTTATTTTCAGTTTTGGGTCCTTTACTGACTAGATTAATATAATGAAGAAAGTGGTAGTGATTCCCCACGAGGTGTACGCCTCACTGCAAAGAGACACGGATCTAGATCCCCGTAAAAGCAGACTTAAAAGAATGGAAAGCGAATTGTTAGCCCTATTAAACAGTGAAAAAACACCTGATGAGAAAAGAATCTTATACCAAGAAGCTCTGCAGAAATTTCTTCACGAGTACGAAAATTATAAGAGCCCTACAGAGATTCCTGTGGTTATTAGGCACAGCACGGGGGACGATGGCGACATAGGATCTATACCCGACGACACAGCTGACCAACCAAAAAGATTAGCCACACAACATATCGAACATGTATTAAAAAATACCCTCCCACTTACATTGAGGAGTAAAGGCTTAAGTCTTTATAATCTATTGAATGAGGATCCCGCCATACAATGGACCGATACAGGGGAGATCATTGTGGAAGGATCAAAGGTACAGGGATCGAATATCGTAGACATTGTCCATGATCTGGTGAGAAAGTGGGATAGGCCATCACCATCAGGATGGAAGCATATTAAAGCAAGACTACAACAAATAAATGTCCCTAAAACGTTGATAGGAAATCTGAACAGGTTAAAAGACTTGGAACATGCAACGCCTGTGACACAATTGAAGGCGCCGTCACCCCCGGCGGTAACACCTTTGAAGAGGAGCAAGAAGAGGTTAAACCAACCCTACCCACGTGCCTCTAAAATACGCAAATGGCTAACGTATTAACTAAACGCTATTATGACATTTCTACCCCATCCTCTTACGGCGGCGTAGATAGACTGTACAGAAGTGTTTACGGAGTAGGAAAAAAAGATGTTGAAAGATTTTTGAGGGAGCAGGACGCTTATACGCTTCATAAGCCTGTGAGAAAAAGGTTTAAAACAGCCAAGACAACGGCTTCCTCGATTGATTCTATTTGGCAAGCAGATTTAACAGACATGCAAAGATATTCTGTGTATAACGATGGTTACCGCTACATTCTATTCATAATAGACGTGTTCTCTAGATATCTGTGGCTAGTTCCTCTGAAAAATAAATCACCTGAAACAGTTGCTAAAGCCACCAAAACGCTAATGTTAAAAGAAAACAGGGTTCCTGGCTATTTTTGTACGGATATGGGGAAGGAGTTTATAGGCCGTGCTTTTCAGAATATGTTGACAGAGTTTAATATCAGCTATTACACAACCAATTCTATACATAAGGCTTCTTTAGCTGAAAGAGTTCAGCGCACCATAAAGGAACGCATGCACCGTTATTTTACACATAAAAACACATACAGATTTCTAGACATTCTGGAATCATTGGCATCATCCTACAACCGCTCACACCATCGCACGATTGGGGCAACACCTAACGAAGTTTTAGAAAGAGGTACGCTCCCGAGAAGAGATGGATCACCACCACCACCACCACCACCACACTCTGTGCGCTTCAAAATCAATGATTATGTAAGGCTGTCGCGTTCGGGGAATAAATTCGCAAAGGGTTTTGAGCAAGGATGGACACGCGAGATTTTTAAAGTTAGGGCTGTGAGACCTAAAGGTGTAATAATGATGTATTACATTGAAGATTTGAATGGGGAAGAAATCTCAGGAGGCTTTTACCGCGAGGAATTGCAGAAAGTTGCGTTTAATTTAGAAAAAAATGTGTTTAAAATTGAGAAAATTTTAGGAAGCAAAGGTTCAGGAAGGAGAAAAATGTACCTGGTGAAATGGCTAGGGTACCCAGAAAGCTTCAACACCTATATAAAAGCTGATGCAATAATGAAGCTTAAATAGTATGCAACATGGCTCCTAACCATTTCTACGTCACACTCCCGTCCTCCTCGTCCCTGTCTGTACACCCTAACAACACGCTAGCCAACTTTGTAACAGAACTCCATGGGCACATTGAATTGGGTCGTGATTCGTATGAGGTGGGGATATGCGAAATTCAGCTGGACACCGTCTTTTTAAATATTGAACATAAAGAAACCGTTTTTACGATTCTTAGAGACATTGACGAGTGTGAAAAAGCTGGGGTAGCTATGGATGAAACTATGCGCATCGCTCGGACTAAGATTACACGGTATTACAGTACAGAAGTAAGACTAGGGCCGGGTCAATATGGTTCGGCCGAGGATGTTGTGAGAGGCTTAAACGTGAGTTTAAGAAACTCAAACCTTACGAATGATTTAGTATATGAAATCGTAAACAACCCTGCACATACACTAATCCTAAAATCAAAGACTAACAGACGTCTTAAAGAACATAGAAAGTTCAAAATTCTAACCAACGGCCGATATAGCGCAGCCTTCCAAAGAGACACATTTCACGAGACACAGTATAACTTGTCCAGATTAATGTATCAATTGAAGATGGAGAAATTGGCTGAAAGGTCCCCAGACATGTGCTATATTTACAGTAATATAGTGGAGCACCAGTTTGTTGGGGATACCCAGGCACGCCTGCTGCGCATTGCTCACATCCCCAACCATAGAGGAAGGAGTTTGAGTATTACATATGACAGGCCCCATTATGTGAATGTCGCAACTAATTTAATAACCAATATCACAATATATATAAGAACGATTGAGGGCGAAAACTTCCCATTCGGTAACGGGAGCTTAACAGTGAAGCTACACTTTCGACGCACTGAGTTATAATGGATAGAAAGCCTTTCACCGTCTATCGAGGGATGCGATACCAGCGCGGTAGTGGACTTGGATCCATTTTTTCATCCATACTACGTACGGCTGTTCCTTTGCTGAAGAGGGGTGCCAGATACCTTGGAAGGAAAGCGCTACAATCAGGTCTTAACACTGCAGAAGACATATTGGCCGGGGCTAAACCTAAAGAAGCTCTAAAAAAACATTTAAAGCGTACACGGAACGAAATCATCAAAGATGCAAAGAGAAAAATGCGTGGTGGCGGGAAGAAGAAGAGGGCTCCCCGGAAGAAGAAGGGGTCACGTGGTATTAAACGTAAAAGGCTATCAAAAAAGAAATGCTGTAAGCGAATGAAACCTATGGTTGACCACTTTTTTGACTGATATAAGCTAAGGATATTGATCTCATGAATCATAGTTTGTTTACCACTTGTCGAGAGAGGAGTCACTATTTCGCCATGGCACGCTTCATCCACCCATGTAGTTCACAATGCTGTAAATCGGAGCTGTCCTTTTTTGAGCTCCCGCCAACCCAAGTTTCTATTGAGCACAGTGACTTTATTACAATTAACCCTTTAAACACAATTAGTTCACCGAGTGCACCTATAGAATTCGTGATACCCAGCTCAGGTCCTTACTTTTTTGATCCAAGCTGTGTGCACATGTACGCTAAGCTACGTATAGCCCATTCTGATGGAACGGCCTGCGATGACAAATATGCTGTATACCCTGAAACAAACTTTCTGCACGCCATATTCAACCAGTGTGACGTATATTTAAATCAGACCAACATATCGGCAGGCACGGGGTACTATCATCTACGAGCCTATTTGGAAAATGTCCTCAACTTTTCCAAAGAAGCGAAGGCTACCTTTTTAAGTGCGGAGGGATATTATCAAACTAAAGATGAAAATAGTATAAAGGACAAATTTAAAAATTCTAAAAAGAAAATATACGAGTGTTTTGGACGGTTGCACACAGATTTCACTTTCCAGGAGAAGTTGCTTGTGAACGGGGTGGATATGAAAATAAAGCTCACCCGCACGAGTCCTGAGATCTGCTTAAATCTGGATGCGAATCAAGAAGAGGGTGCAAAGTCCGTTGTGGTTCACATTATGGACACATACCTCCGCGTACGGCGAGTGAAATTAAGTTCACCAAAACAACTAGAAATTGAGAAAAATTTACTAAACGCTACAGTGAAATATCCTATTAACAGAGTGCAGATCAAACTATATACGGTTCCTGCAGGGTTGGCATCGAAGCAGATAGAAAACATTGCCCTGGGAAATCTTCCTAAAAGGATATTAATCGGCATGCAGGACCACGCTTCGGTGAATGGAAAATATAAAAAGAGTGCCTTTAAATTCGAGAATTTCGGACTTAAAAATATAACTCTATACGTTAATGGCACTGCTTTGGGTGGAACAATGGGTACGGACTATTCATCAGACGCTGTGTTACCTCTTTGTGCCAGAGCCTATAGTAATCTGACCCATATTGCAGGTGATTGTGATGAGCTTGGTAATGGGGTAACGCAGGAAGAATTCATTGATCAATTTAACCTTTATCCGTTTGACATTACACCTGACTTATCTGCTAGCGTAAATACCCATTTAACACCACAGCAGAGCGGTAACATCTCAGTGCGGCTGGAATTCGCCAAGCCTATAGACGCTCCTATTAGTGTACTAGTATATCTCGAATCGCAAGCCCTAATAGAAGTAGATAGATTTAGAAGCGTTATCACTGACTTTTAAAATGGATGCTAATACACTTCAGAAAGTAATGGAGCGAGTCACACGTTCCAAATTTATCGGCGTGTTTGCGAAGAATGAAACATTGAGTTTGCCAAGTACGCGAGAATGCGGTAGTCTTATTGTGAACACAGACATCATCGGTAATGAAGGGATTCACTGGATCGCTGTCTATTTTAAAAATAGACAGCGCCTGTACTATTTTGATTCACTCGGTACTCAACCCTGGAGTGACCCTATTATTGTAAAATTTCTCGCTCAGTTACATATTCCCGAAGTTGTATGGAACCCATTTCGTATGCAGGGATATTTTACTAATGTTTGCGGAATGTACTGTGTCTCATTTCTCATGCATATGTCAAATGATAAAGAATTTATAAATTTTTTAAATTTATTTGACCCGTGTCACACTCACCGAAACGATGAAATGGTATGCAGACAGATAAAAAACCGTTTTCCAATTGTACGTACTCGTTGTATATTATAATGTTTTTGTTCGTATATTTGTAACGGTATATTCGTTTATTGTACTGATTTCTTTCATTTAATAAATTTATGAAAATATATTGTGTCTTCTTATCCCAAAAAGATCGAAAAACACTTACATTATTTCGGTGTGACATTGTTGACTGATCAGTATACCCTCCCTATTCCGAGATTCTTCAAAAGATTGTATAACTCGTGTCAAATCCTCATCGGACCTTAAAGGAATAATGCTTTTAAAACATATACAGAGTATACAGACAGACAGATCCCCATTATGTGAAGATATCTTTGGTTCGAGGAGTGAACGCCATAAAAATTTCGATTTTAGCATAATGGGGAAATAACACTGATTGACATTTTTGGCGAGTATCTATTTGACGAGATACTACAACTCTCCATATATATATAAAATTCTAATTATAGACACTTACATTTCTATGGTAGTCCCTTGCGTCGGGTTGTAAGGAGCGTCACTGCAAATATCTTCTACGGTTTGCGTTGAAAATAATTCGCCACAATCAATCGCATTGAAAAGACTAATTGTGGTTAATGCTGCAGTATCACGTTCTTCATACAAGTCTGGGGAGACGTACAGGTCCATGGTGGAGGATGTGTGACACTGCTGACTGATCAGTATATCATCCATATTCCGAGGTTCTTCAAAAGATTGTATAACACGTGTCAAATCCTCATCGGACCTTAAAGGAATAATGCTTTTAAAACATATACAGAGTATACAGACAGATCCCCATTATGTGAAGATATCTTTGATTCGATTACCAATTTCGATTTTAGCATGATGGGGAAATAACATTGATTGACATTTTTGACTAGTATCTATTTGACGAAATACTACAACTCTCCGTATATATATAAAATCGAATTATGGACACTTACATTTCTATGGTAGTCCCTTGCGTCGGATTGTAAGGAGCGTCACTGCAAATATCTTCTACGGTTTGCGTCGAAAATAATTCGCCACAATCAATCGCATTGAAAAGACTAATTGCGGTTAATGCTGCAGTATCACTTTCTTCATACAAATCTGGGGAGACGTACAGGTCCATGGTTGAGGAATGATTATTCACTGATGCGAAAATAGCTACTGTTACTCCCAACTGAAAATATCCCCTTTTATATGCACATTCGCCAAGCTCCGCCCAAAAGACCAGATGTTCGTCGTGATTGGCTGCCGATGTAGCTGGGTGGAGCTATGACGTGTACCATTCCGCTATAACGGGTACGGACGAGTAATTGCATCTTTATATTTTCACTAATAGAATTAATGCTCTTATTCTCCTTTGAAAATTATTTGGTGATTCGTATAGAACTTTTGATATTGATTCCAAATATGGTTTCAGAAGTTTTCTATCACCCATAGTTTTCGAGAAAATAATATTTCCATTTACTCAATTTCCCGCATCATTAGTCACTAATGTAATCGAGAGGGTATAAAGAAATATATCATAATTATATTTTAAAAATAACATTCGGTTTCAACGTTAAACTGTAGGTCTAAGGTGGTCATTACACATAATAAAAAAAGTGGTTGGCAGATAAATGGGCACCCTACGTGTCCTAGTGGTTAAGACGCGGGGCTGTTGATGGTTCGGAGTTAAACTGTAGGTCTAAGGTGGTCATTCACATAATAAAAGAAAGTGGTTGGCAGATAAATGGGCCCTACGTGTCCTAGTGGTTAAGACGCTGGGCTGTTGATGGTTCCACGTTAAACTGTAGGTCTAAGGTGGTCATTACACATAATAAAAGAAAGTGGTTGGCAGATAAATGGGTGCCCTACGTGTCCTAGTGGTTAAGACGCTGGGGCTGTTGATGGTTCCACGTTAAACTGTAGGTCTAAGGTGGTCATTACACATAATAAAAGAAAGTGGTTGGCAGATAAATGGGTGCCCTACGTGTCCTAGTGGTTAAGACGCTGGGGCTGTTGATGGTTCCACGTTAAACTGTAGGTCTAAGGTGGTCATTACACATAATAAAAGAAAGTGGTTGGCAGATAAATGGGTGCCCTACGTGTCCTAGTGGTTAAGACGCTGGGGCTGTTGATGGTTCCACGTTAAACTGTAGGTCTAAGGTGGTCATTACACATAATAAAAGAAAGTGGTTGGCAGATAAATGGGTGCCCTACGTGTCCTAGTGGTTAAGACGCTGGGGCTGTTGATGGTTCCACGTTAAACTGTAGGTCTAAGGTGGTCATTACACATAATAAAAGAAAGTGGTTGGCAGATAAATGGGTGCCCTACGTGTCCTAGTGGTTAAGACGCTGGGGCTGTTGATGGTTCCACGTTAAACTGTAGGTCTAAGGTGGTCATTACACATAATAAAAGAAAGTGGTTGGCAGATAAATGGGTACCCTACGTGTCCTAGTGGTTAAGACGCTGGGGCTGTTGATGGTTCCACGTTAAACTGTAGGTCTAAGGTGGTCATTACACATAATAAAAGAAAGTGGTTGGCAGATAAATGGGTGCCCTACGTGTCCTAGTGGTTAAGACGCTGGGGCTGTTGATGGTTCCACGTTAAACTGTAGGTCTAAGGTGGTCATTACACATAATAAAAGAAAGTGGTTGGCAGATAAATGGGTGCCCTACGTGTCCTAGTGGTTAAGACGCTGGGGCTGTTGATGGTTCCACGTTAAACTGTAGGTCTAAGGTGGTCATTACACATAATAAAAGAAAGTGGTTGGCAGATAAATGGGTGCCCTACGTGTCCTAGTGGTTAAGACGCTGGGGCTGTTGATGGTTCCACGTTAAACTGTAGGTCTAAGGTGGTCATTACACATAATAAAAGAAAGTGGTTGGCAGATAAATGGGCCCTACGTGTCCTAGTGGTTAAGACGCTGGGGCTGTTGATGGTTCCACGTTAAACTGTAGGTCTAAGGTGGTCATTACACATAATAAAAGAAAGTGGTTGGCAGATAAATGGGTGCCCTACGTGTCCTAGTGGTTAAGACGCTGGGGCTGTTGATGGTTCCACGTTAAACTGTAGGTCTAAGGTGGTCATTACACATAATAAAAGAAAGTGGTTGGCAGATAAATGGGTACCCTACGTGTCCTAGTGGTTAAGACGCTGGGGCTGTTGATGGTTCCACGTTAAACTGTAGGTCTAAGGTGGTCATTCCACATAATAAAAGAAAGTGGTTGGCAGATAAATGGGTACCCTACGTGTCCTAGTGGTTAAGACGCTGGGCTGTTGATGGTTCCACGTTAAACTGTAGGTCTAAGGTGGTCATTCCACATAATAAAAGAAAGTGGTTGGCAGATAAATGGGCCCTACGTGTCCTAGTGGTTAAGACGCTGGGCTGTTGATGGTTCCACGTTAAACTGTAGGTCTAAGGTGGTCATTACACATAATAAAAGAAAGTGGTTGGCAGATAAATGGGTGCCCTACGTGTCCTAGTGGTTAAGACGCTGGGGCTGTTGATGGTTCCACGTTAAACTGTAGGTCTAAGGTGGTCATTACACATAATAAAAGAAAGTGGTTGGCAGATAAATGGGTGCCCTACGTGTCCTAGTGGTTTAAGACGCTGGGCTGTTGATGGTTCCACGTTAAACTGTAGGTCTAAGGTGGTCATTACACATAATAAAAGAAAGTGGTTGGCAGATAAATGGGTGCCCTACGTGTCCTAGTGGTTAAGACGCTGGGGCTGTTGATGGTTCCACGTTAAACTGTAGGTCTAAGGTGGTCATTACACATAATAAAAGAAAGTGGTTGGCAGATAAATGGGTGCCCTACGTGTCCTAGTGGTTAAGACGCTGGGGCTGTTGATGGTTCCACGTTAAACTGTAGGTCTAAGTTGGTCATTACACATAATAAAAGAAAGTGGTTGGCAGATAATGGGTGCCCTACGTGTCCTAGTGGTTAAGACGCTGGGGCTGTTGATGGTTCCACGTTAAACTGTAGGTCTAAGGTGGTCATTACACATAATAAAAGAAAGTGGTTGGCAGATAAATGGGTACCCTACGTGTCCTAGTGGTTAAGACGCTGGGGCTGTTGATGGTTCCACGTTAAACTGTAGGTCTAAGGTGGTCATTACACATAATAAAAGAAAGTGGTTGGCAGATAAATGGGTACCCTACGTGTCCTAGTGGTTAACGCTGGGCTGTTGATGGTTCCACGTTAAACTGTAGGTCTAAGGTGGTCATTACACATATAAAAAAGTGGTTGGCAGATAAATGGTGCCCTACGTGTCCTAGTGGTTAAGACGCTGGGGCTGTTGATGGTTCCACGTTAAACTGTAGGTCTAAGGTGGTCATTACACATAATAAAAAAAGTGGTTGGCAGATAAATGGGTGCCCTACGTGTCCTAGTGGTTAAGACGCTGGGGCTGTTGATGGTTCCACGTTAAACTGTAGGTCTAAGGTGGTCATTACACATAATAAAAGAAAGTGGTTGGCAGATAAATGGGTACCCTACGTGTCCTAGTGTTAAGACGCTGGGGCTGTTGATGGTTCCACGTTAAACTGTAGGTCTAAGGTGGTCATTACACATAATAAAAGAAAGTGGTTGGCAGATAAATGGGTACCCTACGTGTCCTAGTGGTTAAGACGCTGGCTGTTGATGGTTCCCGTTAAACTGTAGGTCTAAGGTGGTCATTACACATAATAAAAGAAAGTGGTTGGCAGATAAATGGGTGCCCTACGTGTCCTAGTGGTTAAGACGCTGGGGCTGTGATGATTCCACGTTAAACTGTAGGTCTAAGGTGGTCATTACACATAATAAAAGAAAGTGGTTGGCATAAATGGGTGCCCTACGTGTCCTAGTGGTTAAGACGCTGGGGCTGTTGATGGTTCCACGTTAAACTGTAGGTCTAAGGTGGTCATTACACATAATAAAAGAAAGTGGTTGGCAGATAAATGGGTGCCCTACGTGTCCTAGTGGTTAAGACGCTGGGGCTGTTGATGGTTCCACGTTAAACTCTAGGTCTAAGGTGGTCATTACACATAATAAAAGAAAGTGGTTGGCAGATAAATGGGTGCCCTACGTGTCCTAGTGGTTAAGACGCTGGGGCTGTTGATGGGTTCCACGTTAAACTGTAGGTCTAAGGTGGAGTGGAAAGCTTGACCTTCGTCAGAATGAACAATTCGGGCGGAAGCTAACCAAAGTTATCCAAAGGGATATATATATATATATATCTATATATAATAATTATATATATATATATATATATATATATATGGGATGAAATTCACAATAAAACACGAAATGAATGAATGCTGAAAACAAGGAGTGAGGTGGTTTTGTTTGATTTGACTCGTAGAAAGGTAAATATGGTCGACCGAGCTGTGCAGATTCTCGGAATCCTTCCTCTATCGGATTATGTTTTGGGTATTTCCAACTTTCTTCGTTTCTTTAAATTTCGTTTTTTCAATTTTCTTCGCAGGGATGAAGCTCATGTGTTTCGAATTGCATCGTTCTATAATTCTGTTTTCTATGGTTGGTTGGATAACTACGTTATTTGTTCGGTCTTTGAATCTTCCATTTGAATATCTATATAAACATATTGTTATTTTATATGTTTGATTCTTCCAACTGATTAAAAATAATATACGTTTGGTATGATTTTCATAATATATATATATATATATATATATAATATATATATTTCTATAATTCTGTTTTCTATGGTTGGTTGAATTATGGATAGCTACGTTATTTGTTTCGATAAGTTCAACTTCAAGGAACCTCAAGTTAATGTTATATTTTGCATATAATCCACTATATACATCTATTGTAAAACACTATACATCTATATTTCAATTAAGTGTGTAATTATTAATTCATCTACCATATTGTGGTACACAATGCTTATTAGAATACATGGTGCGATCTGGCAACTCAGCACCCAATACAAGGCGTGATCTGGCAACTCAGCCAGAATAGAGGCTTATAAAAGATCGAGAAGCTGGTGAATACTCATTCCCGCTCGGCTCCAGCCGAGCAAGGACCTCTGGTCCTTCTTTTTTTGGCCCTTTGGTAAACCCTTAGTGGCCTCTTAGGTTAGGAAAACGAAAATAATATGCCTTGCTATCAATGGCAACTACTCTCTCTCTCTCTCTCCTACAGGCGTCTCTCTCCCTCCTTCAGCTCTCTCTCTCCTACAGGCGTCTCTCTCCCTCCTTCAGCTCTCTCTCTCTCCTGCATGTGTAACTACTGCATGTGTACCTCCTGCATGTGTGCGTATGTGTGTGTACCTCCTGCATGTGTACCTCCTGCATGTGTACCTCTCCCCTTGGCTGATTAGGCGTATATAATAATGCATGCAATAATACTGCTAAAAAGAGGTATCTGACAACCATTTACAGCCAACTGGCTGATTAGAAGTCTATAATAATGTATACAATGGTATCGCGGTATCTGGCAACTCAAGCCATTTACGCCAACTGGCTGATTAGGAGCCTATAAAACAACGCCAACTCGGCTGAAGTCTTAATGTGCACTTGGCTCCTGCCAGGTGAACACCTCTCCTCCTTTCTCTCCTCCTCCTTTCTCTTGGGGGATAACGCCGCCTCCAAGTTCCCCCACCCCCCTTTGCAACAACCCCCCTTTGCGACAACCCCAACCCCCTTTGCAACAACCCCAACCCCTTTGCAACATTACATAATAACCTGCAACATTCTTGCACTCTCCCCTTTTGCGGCTATACTACTGGCACGCAGGGCCATAAAAATGCTGACATTAATTGTGAACTGGCACACTGCGTTCAAAAGGTTGCCGATCCCTGCATTCGTCCATATGACAAATATTAATAATTCAGTGACAGTTCACATACTAAGGATAGAAATATATACAATTAATTAAAAATTATACAGTAATGTCGAAGTTAATTGGAGCTACAGAGCTCGTGAGCATGTCAATTGGACTCCTCCAAAAGCAACCCTCTCCGTAAAAGTGTATGGGGCGAATCTTTCTCTGTTCTTCTCCACACTCTTTCCCACCCATCGGATGTTTGAAGATTAAATCTTGATTCGTCCGTGAACAATACTCGTCCCCATTGGACCATAGTCAAACTGACATGCTCACGAGCGAAAGTAAGGCGGGCATTGCGGTGGTGTGGGAGTAATTGCAGGCCCATTGCTGGACGTCTAGCATGTAAGCCACTTTCCATAAGTCTTCTTCTAACGGTTCGCTCCGATATACTGACGTCTCGAGACCTTTCCAGCTCATTGCGGACGTTCGTGGCAGTCAAGCGACGATCTCGCAAAACACTCAAGACGAGGAAACGATCGTCACGGGCAGATGTGCAGCGCGATCTTCCAGATCCTGGTCTTCAGGTGTACTCCTCTGTCTGCACATAACGTTGGTAGACACGTCGAACCGTTGTTCTTGAAATTCCTAGAGCATCGGCGACGTAAAGCTGGCTCCGACATTCGTCAATTAGGGCGACGACTCTTGCGACGTTCACGGCACTCAAATCCATTGTAAATGTCCAATTCTGAAACTCAAAAGAATTAGAAGTCTATCTGTTACTAAACACAAAAGCCTACTCCCACTAGTGGAAGAAAAAAGTAGTACTAGCATTCTACGAGCAACTGAATGTCAGACTGTCGAATTCTTAAAAGAAGTCGAAAATTCGTTACAGCTAGTGTGTTCGCAGCTGACGTTGTTTTGTCTCGTTATTTGGTTGCCTTATAGACTATATTTTCGAATTTTAAAACTTTTAAACGTAAGCTTGCCACTTTTTTGCTTTTCGCTATATATATATATATATATATATATATATATATATAAATTATTATATATATATATATAATTATATATATATATATATATATATATATATATATATACACCTCGGAACCTCGTGGCAGCTCCGTGCGTTGGTCTGTCTTCACACAGACAATGCTGGGAGGCCTTGCCTCTAGGCCTGGTGAATGAGCGATTTGTTCTCTTGCACTTTCAGCCGTGCATAGCCAGGTACATCCGGCTCATCTGGTACCTTACTGGGCCAAGCATCTAGTCTTCTTTTGAAGCCTTTAACTTTGACCGCGGAAAGCTTTTAAAGAGGTGACTACGAATTTTCTCGGCATCGACAAATCAGAAAACCATGTTTCTCTGATGGAGCAAATGCTGATTGCTTACCAAGCCCTGGGAGTAACATGTCTTTGAAAATGCAGTTCCTGCACTCCCACCTGGACTTCTTCGCATTAAATCTGGGCGTTGTCAGCGATGGACATAGTGAAAGATTTCATCAGGATATATCAACCATGGAAAAGCGGTACAAAGGAAAATATACCCCAGTATGGTGGCCGACTGAACACTTATAAGAGAAGCCCCTGGTAATAGTTATAAGCGAAAATCAGCTGCAAAACAATTTAGGTAAGATACTCTTCCTTTTTGTACGATTAAATATACCAAAAAATAAGAAAATCTGTCAATTTTAATTTGCATTTCCTACGAAATCTTGCTGTTGAAAAGTAGGGCTTAGTAAACTAATGAAAAATTATATTAATCGGCTACTGCTAGTCCTCCTCAGCATTATAAATCTGGCGTGTTAAGTGCTGTCCTGTTGAAAACTAGTGAGAGTTCAAATTAAAACAGCGCATGTTCGGCTGTATATATATATATATATATATATATATATATATATATATATATATATATTAATCTGAATATTGCGTACAACCTTTCGAAGCATTTTGTAAGTGTTGGCAATACTAAAAAAGGTCATATATATATATATATATATATATATCTGTAGTGAAACAGAAGAAACAGACAGAAAAACAGACAAAGAACAGCCCAAGGACTGTTTCCCCAGCCATTCTCAAACATCTTAGAATCACATGGAAGCGAAAGCGGCACGTGTTTTCAAGGAATCAGAAATAACGCTAGCTCCTTAGCAACAAAGGACGCGTAGGAGGCGTCTCAGAAATGGCGGGAAACTCCGCGTCTCAGAGGCTTATAAGCGAGGTTTCACTGATACACTTTCTCACTCGCTTACTCTCACTTTTCGCTTGTCATTTCCTCGTCTTGTTCGTAACCTTCATCAGCAGCAACACTCTTCACGTCGCCCGCTCTCCGGCTTTTGCCGGAGAGCGGCCTACTCTTCCTTCAAGGCTCAGGTCTATCATCAAGTAAGACCTTCTACAGACCGCCTGCAGAAGCAATCCTTCGAAACCCAGCGCCGTTCGACTTCAGCCGGTTTCAGTCCCTCAAGCAACATCTCATCTCTACACGAAGCGAATCAACACTTGAGGCGACCGGCGCCCGTTCAACAAGCTTCAATAGGACGGTCAACATCACCTCGGACTTGCAGTAATAGGTCCACCTCAACACTCCTTCACCAGAGGTATTCGACATCGCGGTAAGCGAAGTGTCTTTTCTAAGTAACTCTCGTGAAGCCTACATTAGCCTACCGCAGAACGGTAGGCTATACTCCCAAAGTGTTTCCATAAGCGTTCTAACTAACTCTCCTTAAACATGCAGTAGGCCTGTGACCAGTTCAAGTGTCATTCCAACACCGTAATCGTGTATCATCCTGCTATTGTGTTCTTTCATGTAATCCATAAATACTTTGCATCCGTTTATTTATGTGATTTATTTAAGCATTTCATTATTGACAGCCGAATCCACTTACCGTGTACAAAATGCAAGTGCATTCTTTATATCATTACTAGGCCCATTCAATGTTCCATTTATGCGTAACTCTAGTCTACGTAATCCATTCAGTGTACCAAAACGTACGTGCATAATTTTTATTATCATTAGGCTGCATCATTTATTCTATGTTCCATTTATGCATAACCATTAGCCTACCATAAATGAGTGTATTACTTAACAATTAATCTGTATAACCATCTCCTTATTTGCTAAGCCTCAGTCATATTTAGCATACTATAACTGCCGTCATATAATTGTTAATCACCGTAAATACCTTCATTGCCATGTTAATCACTGTGAACAAATAAATGGTTTATTTTCTTAATTAAACACAAAATCACAAGGCAATTTTTCCAACGTTACTAATATTATTTGCTTGGGTGTAATCCAAGCTGGTAACCTCGAATCAATTCGTATCACTCAGAAGTAATTATAGTAGGCCTACTCCATTAGCCACCTTCAAACCGGTGATACCGTAGGACATCATAAATTGTTGACCCAGCCTGTCATTAACACTCAATCATTACATCAATTAGTCATTAGCACTAAATTAATCAGCATCACCTCACTCGGTTAATACTAGGCCCACTATATATATCTATGTTTTTAGACTCCAACGTAAATTACCTCCGAGATGCTCAGCTTCGCAAATGTTTGCTACCCGCAATGTCCCGACTTCCCGGAGGTAAAAAGACGTGCTCAATACAGTCTAATGCAAAGAATTAAAAAATCAACCATCCCGATTATCCAAACTATCCATGAGTCCTGCCGTTTATCTTCTAAGCTATGGAATTCATGGTACGAAAACGTCTGTCTGTAGCTCCATTTAACTTCGACAGTACTGTATTATTTCTAATTAATTGTATATATATTTCTATCTTTAGTATGTGAACTGTCACTGAATTATTAATATTTGTCACATGGACTAATGCAGGGATCGGCAACCTTTTGAACGCAGTGTGCCAGTTCACAATTAATGCCAACATTTTTACGGCCCTGCGTGCCAACTATAATTTTCATATGCATATTTCGTTGAACGGTCTGCTCTATTTCGATCCCAACAAACAAATTAAAGCGCTTTTGATTTGTATTTTAACCAAAAATACACAGACAGTTTGATACTGTTCTTTATAATTTTTAAATTTCAGTATATAATATATAATAATATTCAATATAATAATTTAACATAATTTTATAATTTCAAATTATTTTTTGAAATTGCAATTTTTGGTGAATCACTTGGCGTGGGTTGGACAACCACCTCGCGTGCCAACAATGGCACGCGTGCCTATGGTTGCCGACATATGGACTATAGTCTGCCAATAAGAAATGCATCAGAAATGCATCTTTTGCACGAGGGCTTCCAGAAAGATGAAACTAACGAGGAACGCGCCAGAACTCTGCATAAAAAGAGCCATGAAATTTTTTTCCTACTCGACTCAACATCTCGTCATAGATTGTTTGTTTGTTTGTTTTTGTTTGTTTTTGTTTTTGTTTCCTCGGCCGAAATGCCATCATACTACTCCTACTATTAATGAAAAAAACGTGTAAATCTATCTAATTCTAATCTTCCTTGCTCTTTCTGGCACCTCGCTAAGAACCTCTCTAACAACTTCACTTCTTTCCCTCCTCTTTTCCATTCCGACGGCTCAGTTGCCGTCTCTTCTCTTGATAAAGTTGAACTCTCCCCTCAAACTTTCACCTCCAACTCAACCCTGGACATTCCGGTGCTGTTCCTCAATCTCCTGTTTCCTCTGACTTAATTATGTCTGAAATTAGAATCTCTTCCAAAGATATTTTTTCTTCCGTATCTGGGTTCAACTCTAGGAAGGCGTATGGTCCTGACGGTGTCTTCCCTGTTGTTCTCAAGAACTGTGCTTCTGTGCTGTCACCCTGCCTCGGCAAACTCTTTCGTCTTTGTGTTTCATCTGCCACTTTTCCTTTCTTCTGGAAGTCCGCTTTCATTCAGCCTGTCCTAAAAATAGGGTAGCCGCTCTCAACCCTCCAACTACCGTTCAATAGCTTTGATTTCTTGCTTTTCTGACATTTTTTAATCTATCTTTAAGATTCTTAAACACCTCTCTTCTGAAGTAGCATGGGCGCTTTTATGTAGGGTGGTTGCCATGGAAACGAGGCAGTCGGGGGTAGGGAGTGGGGGAGTGACTGTGCCAAGAAGGCAAAAGGTTAACTTTGTAAATGAGAAATGGAGATGAGGGGGAAAAGAGGGCAATAGAGGGAGAAAAAGGGTAAAAGAGTGGAAAAGGAGAGAAGAGAAAAATTTTAATCACAGCTGTGTAAAGAATGGTTGATAAATGTAAACAAAGGATTTGATAAGGAGGATAGTTATAAAGTAAAAAAATAATATATATATATATATATATATATATGCGTGTGTATGTGTGTTACATCATAGTATGAACTTTAGCGGCCACCAAAATATAAAGGGAAATAATTTGTGTATATATGTATATATATATATATATATATATATATATATATATACAGGGTGCCCCATAAGTCCGGCATCATAGGAGAAATTCATATTTTTCTATTTCTACAAACCATAATTCATATTTTTCTCTTTCTACAGGCCATAATGTCTGTGAGCAAGGAAGAACGAATCCAGATAATTCTACTCATGGAAATCGGAGTCAAAGAGAGGCCGCTGCTGAATTTAACAGACTGTATCCAAACCACGAGCCAATAACACAGAGTTGTGTTAGCAGACTTGTTGCAAAGTTTAAGGAAACAGGATCCATAGAAGATAATTTAAGGAAACAGGATCCATAGAAGATAATTTAAGGAAACAGGATCCATAGAAGATAAACCACGCAGTGGACCTTCAAGGAGGTCCACTGACGATGATACAGTGACTACTATCCTGGCTCATTTTAACAGAAGTCCCAATAAGTCTCTTCGGCGATTGTCCGCTGAGACAGGAGTGTCGAAAAGTAGCATCCATCGCATTCCTCAGGCTCACAAATGGCATCCATATAAACTTCAGATCCTACAGAAATTAAGCGAAGATGATCTCGACCGGTGGATGGAATTTTGTGAATGGGCTATGGAACAATATGCTCGGGATGCCAATTTCCCGTCCACCATTCTGTTCAGTGACGAGGCTGTTTTTTATGGAAATGGTGAGGTAAATCGACAGAACACCCGCTACTGGTCTCAAAACAACCCTCACTAGTATACCTCTTCAAAGGAACAAGTGCATCTCGGATGATGGTTTGGTGTGGCATTTGGAAGGATCGCATCATAGGCCCCCCTCTTTTTCGATGAACATGTCACTGGAGGCACCTACCTACGTATGCTCAAGGAAGAAGCATTTACCAGTGTCTTGAACGAAGAAGGAAATTTCCCAACATGGTTCCAGCAAGACGGCGCTCCTGCACATTACAGCACCCAAGTAAGGGAATACCTGTACCAACAATTCTCTGGTCATTGGATAGGACGTCGAGGGCCTGTGGAATGGCCAGCTAGAAGCCCAGATCTCACGCCACTAGATTTTTATCTCTGGGGCCACTTGAAAGCGCTGGTATACGCAGATAAAATTAGGAGTGTTGAACATTTGCGGCAGCGCATTATTGGGGCATGTAACACCATTACTCCTGACATCATTCACCGTGTGCTTGCTGACTGGGTATCACGTCTGAATTTGTGTATTGAAAACAATGGAGGACATATTGAGCACGTTCTGTAAATAAAAGCTTTTGTTTTGCCTTTTTTTATTATTTTTTCTATGATGCCGGACTTATGGGACACCCTGTATATATATATATATATATATATATATATATATATATATATATATGCGGGGTGGGGAAGCCGGGGAATGATAAGGGTGAAGGGTGAACACTGAACAGATAAGGGGAACCTGAATATACATGTGTGTATACATATATATTAATGATGAGTCGTATCTGGGTGAGTCAAACAACTACCCTCTGAATGGGGGATGATAAGGGGAAAGGGGAGTGAGGGTATAAGGATGATAAAAAAAATTAAAATTAAAAATATATGTGTATATATGGCGCCTCGGTGGTGTAGTGGTTAGCGTCGCTGACTACGAATCCATCGGCTCCGGGATCGAGACCCGGTGACGGCAGCCGACACGCAGCAAATTCAGCTGTTCATATTTTCACACAATAAAAAAAGAAAGTGGTTGGTAGACAAATGGGTACCCTGGGTAACCTAGTGGTTAAGACGCTGGGCTGCTGGTGACGCGTGGTTCGGATTCCACGTTAAACTGTAGGTCTATGATGGTGTGAAAAGCTTGACCTTCGTCAGAATGAACAATTCAGGCGGAAGCAATCCAAAAGTTACAAAAAAAAGTGTATATATATATATATATATATATATATATATATATATGTATATATATAACTCCAGCTACATATATTCTAATTTGCGGAGATTTTAATTTCCCTTAGGGCAAAGACCGGAAAGGTAAGACAAACAACATCTAATTCTGCCCAAGGCTGTTTCCAAGGCCCATTGCCATGCCCGAAGCCATACGTATCCCCAGAGACCTGCTAGCGGAAATTCAAAATGTGTGTGTGTGTGTGTGTGTGTGTGTGTGTGTGTGTGTGTTCATCCAACCACAAAAACTCCTTCCAGCCATCGTCGAGTCCCAATAAACAACATATGGCGCCTTTGGGCTCATAACATCGCCAGCATCATCTTTGACCTGGCTGAACGCTCAGGGAAAGGCTAAAAAGGTAAGACAAATAACAACACCTAGCGCTACCTAAGGTTGCATCCACGGCCCACTGAATCGCCGGAAGCCAAACGTTACCCAAACTAGAAGGTTAAGAGAAATGAAACGCACAGACTAAAAGTATAAAATAAATTGATTAAAAGTACATAGGAAAAATAATTTATGAAACAACTTTGATATAAATATGTAAAGTAAATAAACAGTAGAAAGCTTGAATAATAATAATAATAATATTAGTTAAATTATAAAACTCGTATCTTTTTTAATCAACGCGGAAACCAAAGGATACAGTGTTTTTCCCATAATGGCTATCAGTTTTCTTGCTTTTTCAGTTATTTAAGACAGTCCATCCGGCTTTACATGGCTTTACTGGGTTTAATTCTCTCTCAATCTCCCTTTCTGGCTGTAGACTCGGGTGAGGAAGGTTGTGTTCTTTTGTCATTTCTTTGTAAATAATAGATACTTTTAGTTGGAATAATATATACTCTAAATCTTTTAGTTTGAACTCAAGCTTTATTTGAAACAAAATAATAATAGATCTTCAGTAATTTTTTCCTAATTTTTCTCTTATATTCTGCTTCAAAACCCTAAGGAAATAATAATGTATACTTTTGGTCATTTTTATGTTTTTTTCTATTTTACTCTAAGTTATCATAAAGGCATGTGTCGAGTGGGCTGCGGAATTATAGATATTTAGGGGTTGTGGGCGGGATAAGACGGAACATGGGCGCTGTCTGGGCAGTTGAAAGGAGTGTTGGGTGGCATCTAAACTTCATAATTTATTTATATTACTTCATAAAATAATTTACATAAAATAATTTGCATATACCGGGTTGCCCAGAAAAAAGTAAGCTATTGCTTTTATCAACTATTATATTTACTATTGTCAAAATTTGCTTGCTTCTATAACGATTTAAATAAATAATTTGCTTTTATATGTAGTACTTCTATAAGTCTTTATAATATTTGTTTTTAATATACTCTATTTATCTTGGAGTTTTTTCAAAAATATTTAATCACCCATCAAAAATGCCTTCATATAGTCAAGATCTCATATTGATAAAACAATTACGTAATGAGAAACATTATGGTGGCAGAAAAATTATATCAATGTTTCCAAATAAACCATGGACTCATTCTGGTGTAGAAAAAAATATTCGTAAAATTGATAGAACTGGATGTGTTGCTAGAACCAAAGGTAGTGGAAGAAAAAGAGAAGTTCGCACTGATGAAAATATTGCAATGGTTGAGAAAATGGTTGTAAGTCAGGAAAAAAAGCCTGGAACGCATATAACACCAAATGAAATTGTAGCAGAAACCGGAATTTCAAGAAGTTCTATACAACGAATTGTTAAAGAAGATCTGTAATTGACAGTTTATAAACGCTATCCAGTGCAGATCTTGAGTGAAGTAAAAAAGATGAACAGAATGGAAGCATGTCAAGCTTTTCTTGAAAGATTTCCCACAGTCAATAGAATCTGGTTCAGTGATGAAAAAAAATTTTCAACTCAAAACAATCGATCGTATTCTACAGCAAGAACCAAGAGAGAAGTAACACCGGAAAGACCTTTATTTCAACGGTTTAACTTTTCTAAAAAACTAATGATCTGCTGTGTCTCAGAATTGGATAAAAGTGATGTTGTTTTTGTTGAAAACAGTGTTAAAATGAATGCTGTTTATTATTGCAGCAGTATATTAGAGAAACATCTACCAAAAATTTGCGAAACTTCGGCAAATCGATATATATTTCAGCAAGATGGTGCAACAAGTCATACTGCTCGCCTTACAATTGAATATTTAAACAAAGAAGTTCCTGAGTACATAGAACCTAAAGATTGGCCTGGCAACAGCCCAGTTTTGTCTCCTCTTGATTATGAAACATGGGATGAACTGAAGAAAAGAGTGTATAAGAATACTAATTTCGCTAACATTGATCAATTAAAAGAAAAGACTGTGGAAGAATGGAATTCGCTACCACAAAATTTCATAAACAGGGTAAATGATAACTGGCGCCATCGTTTGGAGCTTTGTGTCCAACAAGGTGGTGGATATTTTGAGTATTTGATGTGATAATATAGACAATAAACAGGAGTATTTATTAACATGCATTATTTATTTTGTATTTCTTTCTGAAAAATTGAACTAAAATCTTAAAGCAATATTTTACTTTTTTCTGGGCAACCCGGTATATATATATATATATATATATAATATATATATAATATATATATATATATATATATATACACACACACAAACTTTCAACAGTTTTTAACGTAAAAATACTTTAAAGATTAAAAACACTAATGGATCCCTTGAGAGATTGAAGGGATTAAAAAATTCACTTTTTAGTGCCACCCTTTACCCATCTCCTCTCAACGCCACTGCCATTCCTCACCTTGCCCCTACCCCCCTTCCCTCCACTCGATATATGTACACCCATACTACTGGACCATGCCAGTAG
This sequence comes from Bathynomus jamesi, assembly GCA_023014485.1. NCBI lineage: Eukaryota > Metazoa > Arthropoda > Malacostraca > Isopoda > Cirolanidae > Bathynomus > Bathynomus jamesi. The sequence goes on from JAJOZX010000031.1 coordinate 1,018,241, forward strand.
TATGCCTTCAAAATGGGAGAGTGCAATGTTGATCAATTGTTGCAAAAGGGGAGGGGATTGGCACCCATGGGGTATGCAAGCAAGGGGGAGGGTGTTTCGCCCCCAAACCGCATGAAGGGGGAGAGGGGGTTGGTCGGGGAGAATGACCTTCCCCCAAAAGGGGTACTCTGACCTGGGAAGGTAGCCTAGAGAGAAAAGAGAGAGGAGAGAACTTCTGAGGAAGAAGAGTGAAAACGAGACTGTAGAATATAAGGAGCATCACTTAAAATTTTATTATATTTTGTAAATGTTCCACTTAGGAGTGTGACGTGTTAGAGATGGATTCTGTAGAAAAATTCAGATTCACGGGCCGTTCCACATGTATTATATCTGGCCCTACAGGCAGGGCCGCCGAGAGCTGCCCCGGGCCCCGGGGGAGGATTGGTATATGGGCCCCCCTGTTTACTCAGTATTTTATTATGAGTGTTTTGTGTGTACATAACAAGCAAACTGATTATATGTCCAAGTCACTATTCAAAACATACAGTATGAATAAACAACTCAGAGAAAATGACCATTTTGTTTTTCGAATCAATTATATTACTTCTATCAACATACAATTTACAAATGCAGTACCAGTTCATGTAGGCAAGACAATTGTTTACTGCAAGATATTCATAATTAATTAGAAGTGTACTTTCTTTGGCTTCTCTCTAGCAAAGTGGTAAATGATTCTGATGAAATTTAAAGCACGGCGAACTGGCTTTCAATTACAATGGTTCCCAGATCTGTCAGTCGGTCTAGGGCATTGGTGGGCCCCAGATAATATTTTATCTGTTTCAGTTTGACTATGATAATCTCTATAAAATGTATGTTCATTAATTATATTTCCTCTCTGTTATTTAATCAATTTCTTTATTAATATTTTTTAGATTTTATCCCCCCTTTCCGGGCCCCCTAGAGGTCCGGACCCCAGGGATTTATCCCGGCTTCCCCGCCCTCTCGGCGGCCCTGCCTACAGGATGTGGTAAAACTGTGTTTATGCTTAAAATCATTAAAGATAAGGGGGATATGTTCTCAAAATTTGTGCATAAAGTCATATGGTGCTATTCGACATACCAGTCAGTATTCAACGAGTATCAAGATGATATTTTGTTCCACAAAGGCGTATTTGACGTTAATTCGTTAAAGGGAAATGAGCATACGGTCATCGTAATTGACGATCTCATGTTAGAAATGGATAAAACGTTTGCCGAGACATTTACAGTGTTCTCCCACCATCTTAACATAAGCGTATCTTTATCAATCAGAATTTTTTTCCAAAAATAGATACATGCGTCACATGTGTCACAAATTGGGGTATTAGCCAATCAAATGTTCCCGAATCAGCGCAAGGAGTTTTTGGAAGTTTATAAAGAAGCTACAAGTCAACGTTACGGATATATGCTTTGTGACCTTCATCGGCGAAACGAAACACGTTTAGGATGCTTCTAAGAACGAATATATTCCCAAACGAGCCTGAAACGGTGTATATCCCAGAATGACAAAGAGGCTAAAGAAATATCGTGAATTAATAAAAATCTATCATCGACTGCCACGAGGAGTGCAACAGTTGTTTGTTAAAAATATTGACTCCGACATTTTAAAATGCATCTGTGAAATTTGTCTTAACGTTATAAAATGTATGTACCAATGAAACCCCCTCAGAAGGCTCGCCTACGCCGTTACAAGAACATGATACGCACAATGGCTTGTAAAAGTCAGATTGTGGGGAAGAGAAAACGAATTATTGTACAAAGAGGGGGTTCATTCCTCTCCATTTTATTTTCAGTTTTTTGGCCTTTATTCAGGGGCGCATTTACAGTGTTCGGGGCCTTTGGCAAACTATTTCTCGGGATGTATTAGTTTAGTGTGTTAATGAAGGACAATATTTTGTAATGCACATAACAGATATATTTTTTTAACACACACAAAACACACATGCGGAATCCATTCGGCTTATTAATGTGATATTAAAGACAATAACTTAACTATGTACACATACAATGTATACAGCTCCACTAGTAGGCTACACAGTTGTAATGCACTTAATAAACATCTACACAGTTATTGTAATGCACTTAATAAACAGCTACACAGTTGTAATGCACTTAATAAACAACTAAACTGTACAGCTTACTGTACTGTAGACAGAGTGTAGATTTGTAATGAATATTACATAGGACGCTTCCTGGCTTTTTGTTTGGAAAACTGCATGATTGTGTCCTCGAAACTCACCGACTGCAACACCTCATGCTCTATACTCAACAACGCCAGGGATGAAAGACACTCCTGGCCTATTGTGGAGCGAAGGTAATTTTTTATCAGTTTGAGTTTCGAGAATGAACGTTCACCAGAACAGTTCGTGACAAACATACACAGGTATATTCTCATTGCTATTTCCATGTTTGGGAATGTTCCTTTCAGTTCGTTTGTGTTCATATGCCGATAAAATCTGTTGCACATGTCTTCACGTTCCGTCTGGGATTCTGTTTCACTTTCGGTGAGTTTCATTAGGGCAGCGAACTGCACAACTTCTGTTACCAGCTCTTTCTCCAGATCAGCCGGATAGCATTCTACTAGATGTTCAGCTGACCATCGAAGACTGTCGATGTCCAGGACTAGAAGGAAATACAAAAATCCAAATCTTTTCTGCAGGACAGCGTACGCTTCTAGACGAGTGTTCAGAGTGATACACAGTTTATCAATTATCGGTAGAAATGCAGTGGTCCGAAATGAATATCTTGGTGTCAGGTTCGTATCTTCGGCAGTTCCGATTTCGTCATGATGGCGCTTTCTCTTCTTTGTGCGTTGAGTCGATTCCTTGTATACTCGATGACCACACTTTCCGATGCCCTGGTCCTCGAATTCGTCAAATCTTGATCTGAGATCTTCAACAAATTGCAGTAGTGATTTCAGCAAGAGTGTGGCTGAGTCTAACGACATTCCTTGTTTTTGCAGAGATGCATTCGTTTTTTGAAATCGTTCGAGAATAGTGTTCCATAAAACCAATAAAATGGCTGTTTCGAGTTGTTGAAGCTGTTTAGACAATCCCCTGGCTTCGATCCTGGCTTCCGCAGTTTGGCTGGTATCTGCTGCTAGCTCATCCAGTACCACGATATTCTCGACGTAGCCTTCGGTTAAAGATTGGACGGCATCTGATCTGGCTGACTAGCGGGTATCGGAGAGACCTTTGTCGACCTTTAGTTTCTCACTACGGGAACTACTATCGAGAACCTCTACATGTCGACGCCATCGGTATGTCGAGGAGACGAGAAACGTGTAGACATTCTGAATGAGCATAAACAATTCAACAGCTGCTGTACAACTGTCCACTGCTGATTTACCCACAAGATTTAGTGAGTGGCACATGCATGGCACAAACTCAGCATACGGAGATTTTGACTTGATGTGGCTCTTTACGCCGTTGTATTTCCCTGCCATATTGCTTGCGTTATCATAAGACTGTCCTCTGCAGTCTCCAATTCGAATGTCATGCGTCTCCAGAAAGTTGAGGACCACGTCGGCGATTCCTTTCCCTGTATGTGTGTTCATAGGTATGAACTGTAGAAATCGGTCGACGGACCCAGACTCAACCACATATCGGACGGTGAAGCACAGTTGATCGGTGTGGGAAACATCAGGCGTAGAGTCGACGGATAGAGAGTAGTATTCTGACTGCTGGATTTCTCGGATAATCGTCTGAAGTATTTTATTGGCCATCGACAGTATGAGTTCCTCGCAAATGAAATGAGAGAGATACGAGGTGTGTCCGCTACCTTTGTTGGCATGCTCGCTTATATGCGCAGCTAGAAAACTCATACTTAAAAGTTCCAAAATTCCGCAACAGTTGCCGTTGTTTGGTGAACCGAAACGGGAGTCGTGTCCACGAATTGCTAGTCCTCGTGACGTGATATACTTGAAAACGTCGACACAGCGCCGCAAAACTTCCTGCCAGTAGTTGCGCTCCTTTTCAAACTGGTTCACCAGTTTCGAATCAACACGGCCGGAGACAGACTTTCTAACCAACAAATATCCCATCGACTCCATATGTTGCTCACATTTTCCGTGTGCTTCGACCGATTGTCTACCATGTTTCCAGTCGTTGAACCCGATTGTGAACTTGCTGTCCGCCCTCGACATTAAACAGCCTGTGGACTCAGAATAGCACAGCCATGACACCTCAATCCTCTCATTCGTCAGGCTATGTTTTCTTAACAAATAATGTCTTCATACATCGGCGTGTTGTACCACTTTCAGTAGTTGAAGAGTTACTGAAGTCGCTGTCATAATTTCGGCAATCTGATGTTCCCCGCTCTATCCATAACTCTCTAAAGTCATCGGTCAGCACTTGTGGCCACAAACCAATGTCATTAATTGCATGTCCTGAAGCTGGTGGGCCTGCTGAACGCACTGACGTAGACGGGTCTTCTGAAGACAAACTGCTGATGTAGCGGAGGCAACTGGTGGGCCTGCTGAAGGGGTTGACGTAGACGAGTCTCCTGAAAATGCAGCTTCTGAAGTAGTGGAGGCAGCTGCTCGGCTTGCTGAACGCACTGACGTAGACGCGTCTTCTGAAAACGCAGCTGCTGAAGTAGCGGAGGCAGCTGGTGGGCCTGCTGAAGGGGCTGACTTAGTTGCTGATGATTTAATCCAATTAGTCAGTTTCGGCACCGTCGCAAGAAACTCTTCTCTGCGATTCTTATCCTTACGCTTTTCACTACCGGGTTTATATTTCCTCCTTCGATCCTGGTCACGGCTCGTTTCCATGTACGTATTACAATGCCAACAATAAGAACATAAATTATGAATTTGCAACAGAAACAACAAGATGTAAGTTAGTAACATTAGAAATGAGTAACACTAATAAGAACAACAAATTAAACACCATCAAAGCGGATATTAGAATGCCTGATGCCATGCCGCCTGCCGGAAAAAGTAAAACTCGTCGCAGATGGCAAATACGTGACGTTCAATTTTTTTCAATTGAAATTTGCGGGGCCCATCGGGCGCGGGGTCTTGGACATTTGCCCGGTGCGCCACCCCCTAAATGCGGCCCTGCCTTTACTAACTAGTTTAATATAATGAAGAAAGTAGTCGTGAGTCCACAAGAGGTGTATGCTTCACTACAAAGCTCAAAGAGTCCAGATATGGTTCTAGAACCCCGTAAAAGCAGGCTTAAAAGAATGGAAAGCGAATTGAGGAATAATGGTTTAAGTCTTTATAATCTTTTGAGTGAAGATCCCATTATATATATATATATATATATATATATATATATATAATATATATACACACAGTTATATTAAATAATTAAATATATTGAAAATAATAATATACGAAACGTATAATCAAATGCATATTAGTACAGGAATATATATGTATATATATATATATATATATATATATATATATATATAATATATATATATATATATATATATATTATATATATATATATGTTTATTTATATATATATTCCTGTACTAATATATTAATAATACAACGTTTTGTATATTTTATTTATATATATATATATATATATATATATATATAGAATTAAATAAATAAGTATATATCCTTTATGTTCTATGGGGTATATTAAATAATTAAAAATAATAATATACGAAACATATAATCAGTTGCATAGTACAGGAAGTATATATATATATACACACCAGTATATATTATATATATATATATATATATATGTATATATACATATATATATTATATATATATATGAATAGAAACGACATATATATATATATATATATATATATATATATATATATATATATATATATATATATATATATATATATATATATATATATGTATATACATATATATATATATATATGTATATATACATATATATATATATATAGTATATACATATATATATATACACAAAATTAAATAATTAAGTATACATCCCTTATGTTCTACGGTGCAAAACGCTAAACTCGCACGTAATCGAGTCTAGATTCACATCGTTATTACTTTGTACTACGCGGTAAAACCGTCAAAGCAACACTTCACCGTTTAACTTATACGAATGCCTATACTTGACATAAATGGCTTTCATATCGTTCAATACCAGTTTTGTGCCCACTTTACATTCGGTTAGCAAGTTATCTTTAAACACGGCTAGAATACAATCAAAAGCACGCACAAAGAGGTCATCGTTAACCACAACATCATTATTAAACACAAGTTTATAAACACAAGTTTATGCATCCAGCTCTAGGCCATTCTCGCCTTGTTCATTCCTACATTCGATAAATCCGTCGAGCAGAGCGGTGTATGCGTATTCAAGAACCGTGTCAAAATAAATCATATCCGTAACACGAGCGTCTAATATAGGCTTCAGCTTGCGGAATCCGACGATTTCAAACATTCTGTCCAGGGTGAAACAGTTTCGCGTAGGGACAAGAACGTTATTATCAGATGCATTCTTCAATATCAGTCGTATATCAATGCATGGCTGCTCGTTATTTATACACAACGTGCAACCAAATGCATATGAGGGGGCGTCACTAATCTGCTCTCTTCTTGTACCTACACCTGCAGGTATTTTATAACGGTCCTCTCCCCGCTTCTCCACTATCACGAAGACTCTATTCATCTCCTCAACACTTAAATAAATAACATTACGTTTACCAGAGTTTGCTTGCCTGCAAATCGTTTCAAGTACATAGTTAATGGTGCCGGTTTCGCGCCTGAACACGCGCAATGGCTTCGTCAAGGAGACATCGAACGAGACGTTGAGAATACTTCTCAAAGGAAGTTCCATCGTATTCGCACGTCCACACGGTTCAGGCTCTGAGATGACTATGAGGCACAGGTGGACGGATCGGCTCGACGGGCGGAGTGAGTGACGCTGGTGAAACGTGTACGGGTTTGTTCGAACTCGTGTGTTTCGTGAGGTACACGGTGGGCGGCTCGCTGGAGGGAGTGAGTCATACCATAAACTGCTGAAGCGTGTACAGGCTTGTTCGAATACTTGTGCCCTTGGACAAACAGAATTTTCCGCTACATGAAACAATACCGGCTTTAATGTTTTATCACTCACCTGACGTTCATTTCCACAAACTAAACATCTTCACAATCCGGCGCACTATTTGAGAGAAACATATGCCCATATTTATCCTTTTTGTTTAAGAAGCGATACTCGTCTCTAAAGTCTGTTAAAAACTCACACAGCCCATTAGCCACAACCTCACTACAAACCTCGTCATGATATATATTAATATAGTGGTAAAAATACTCATCAACAAGACTCACTATCCATAACCGTTGCTTATCTTCTGAGCGTGTTGCTTCTTCTGCTTCGCGATATATGTGAGCCTTTATAAAGGTTAGGTCTGCAACATACTTCAATACATCGTTTCTACTACGAAATCCTACAATGCCTTCGCCAGAATACCCGTAGAGTATTTGAACATCTTGGTCCTTCGCGCGGCTCAATGTAGCCTTAAAAGTATCAAAGGGGGAGTGAATAGGGAGTTTTTCAGTATCCAGAACATCTTGGCACTTTGCCGAATACCACTTCATAAACGTTGAACACGCAATATTAAAGGTAGCCATTACTATTTTTTCTACGCGGGAGAATACACGTCTGAGCTCAAGGGTATGCAGAGGTCAACTGAGCACGCAGGGATCGAGATATGCTCAGGTAGTGGCAGGACTCACGTTGCCGATCTTACAGTGGGCGGAGCTTAGCTTTTTACTGTACACACACACACACGAACGCACGCAAAGGAGAAAATGAAAACTTAATTGAAACAAATATACGTGATAAATAAACATAGCAATACACATATATATAAATATAATCAAGGATTAAGGTAGCCAAAGGGTACGGTATCATAGGTACTAGGCACCTGGTAACCTTCCTATAGGTGTTACGACATACCTTCGTGCCCCTAAGTTCCTTCACACACCCCAGTTTCTGCGTCCGAAAATTGTGCGTCCCCGCAGTCAGTTGGGGTAGCTGGTCACCCTCATCTTCCAAGCAAACTAGTTCCTTCAACGAGTCAAATTTAACGACTCGACGGTTCGCATGGTTAAGCGTGATACCCTTAGCCTTCACGATGTACTTCATATCATCCCCTATCCTCACCCGTACCCCATAGGTTTTTGGCCCTGTTGAAAAAACGAGTCTGTGTATGCACCATCACCATACTCATCCTTGATCTCGTCAGTTAGCTTTCCGAGGAACTCCTCAATAGCGGGCATGTATTCACCTTCCCTCGCTGTGAATATCACGCTATCTGTGTCAGCGTACAACACCCTCCGTCCAATAGAGTGCAATAGGCCCCAAAGTTTGATGCGGGCGTAGGCCGTTGTGAAACTGGCTACAGGTAAGTTTGCAACCCGTGAGGTATCTGTGGCTAGCTCGGTGATGTTGTACTTTATTATGTCAGTATTACCTACAGTCACGATCTCCATAACCTCTTTATCAGGAGCGTTGGCATAATCCCATACTTCACTATAACTTTGTGCCAAATGAACGTTCCTTTTGCTGGTATTCTGTGCAAACTTTCCCCAAAGACTGTTTAGACACAACTTTGCACTAAAGCGCTTGCCAGGATTTTTAACAATTTGGGATCGGTCAAGTTGTATACCTTCATGGGCATGGTAACGCTGAATATAAGCCGTTTTTTCATCTTCGGTATCAACCCCTCACGGATATCCTGACGCCTCAACCTTTTCCTTCCAAAAAGCGTTTATATATGGTGTGAAAATGTTGGGTAGCTTCTAAAACTTCCACACCTCATGTATCTTCATTATTCTATACCCATGGCGAACGACTAGGGCCAGCTCAGGGCTTGTATATACACCTCTGATCTTACGCTGGTGGGTTGTATGGTCACAATCACCGTTGTTCTCTTCTGCGCACTTCACGCATAGGGGAATCATGAGCTTGTGATCTATAACGACGGGTAAGATCGGCATCCATAAATCGCGAGGGGGGAGTACGTCTATGAAAGAGAGTCCAAAGTAGCGCTCAGTCAAGTTAGCTGAAAACTCCTGGATGGTTGGTATGGTGGGACCAACCATTTTTTCAGGTGCACCTACGGGGTACGGATTGTTCTTCATCACGTAGTGGTATAAAGAGCAGAAGTCGTAGTAGTGGAGTTTCACGCCCTCCGTAGGCGGAAAGTATAGCTTGAAGGGATTTGTGCGCCCTCAAAACAAGCTGTCACCACATTTGAGGGGGTCCAACACCATTGGACGTTTGATGGTCCTTATTTCTTCAGGATACTGTCCATCTGTTTCCATCCGTGCATCATACTCATGCTCCCACAAGACTTTGTGAGTGAACTGGGAGCCTATAAGTTGATCGTGGGTGCGGGTCCATGCGAGGCTTTCGGCGGTGGATCTTCCATAAAGGTCCCCTGTGACGGCACATTCAGCGCGCGGGCATCCATGCCACCAGCAGCCGTTAAAGGAATACACGTACGTCATTCACGTAATAACGTTCACATTCATCGGCTATATTGTATGGATTAGCTTCATTAAAACTGTTGTAGTAACGGTCAAAATCTTTACGCTCACTATCACTCATGTTGGTGTAGTTAAAGTAATGTTTTGGTGGAGGTAGTCCGACGTAATTTAAAGTCTCGTTAGTGAGGAATGTGTAAAGGAAATATCCTTTTGAAACTTCAGCTGCTACGCCCATGACCTTGGGCAGCTTTGCTAATTTACAAGGTGTGAACAGTAGGGTTTCTTTAAACTGTACATTACCTCTTATCTGCATCTGTATTAGTTTGTTACCTCTTTTCAAGGGATCACCTGTAAATATCGTAGACGACTCGTGTTCAAGCAGCTCCTTATAAAGGAACTGTGGGTCAAATTTCGCCCCTGTATGGGCAAGAATATACAGTCATTTTTTTGAACTTGTCCGCTAATTTGACAATATAGGACACAAAGAGCTTCACAGGGCTGTTGTATGCATTCGTTTTAAATACGTTTGTCCGTTTTCCACATTTGTGACACTCATCACATTCGAGCTCCATGCACTCATCACAGATAGTCTGACTTACAAGTAAATGTGGAATAACCTCTTTGGTTTCAGCGTTCGTGTAAGTTTCTATATCGTAGTACACGGTTATACAAGGGCTATTTTTAGGTTTAGCATCTTTCATATAACATACATGCTTCACTGCATCCGCCTTATATTTTTCTTGACATGTAGAACAGTAAATTTCATCGCATTTATGTTTGAAATTCCCCCAATTATCCATCATGTGAAACATACCGCACTTACAAATCCTCATTTTCCTGCAAGTGCCATTTGATTTATGGAGCTCAAAGCATTTATTATTGAAAAATGTACGCCTACACACATTACATTCCCTCTTCTCGATTTCAACTATCTGACTTTCACATTTGGGGCTTTTACACTGCTCACAATGCTTACAATGTTTCACCATATCATCAGCAAACTCGAGACAACCCTTACACAAATCATGATGCCTTCCATATTTTCAACTTTTATCATAACTGGCGTAGAGATCCCTTACGTTACGGATGAGGAGATATGATGTTCCTGACATTCCTAAAATAAGTAGAGGTCTTGTACGATCTCTCACGCTGCTTTTAAAAACATACACAGTCCTACGACGATCAGCCATTTCAAATACGACTATACTTGCGTTCATTTCCTGCTTGGCCCTTCTCAGTTCTTCAGGACCCATATTACACTCAAACTCAAGCTTACAATCTGAAGACAGTTTACGGGCACGCTGCACAACCGTGGGCAACCAAATTTTTCGCGTCCAAGTATTTAGCACAGTGAACATATGAGCTAAAATTATTGCTATAAAACCACACTCTCGATTTACGTTTAAATGCTTTCTGTAAATAACCGGAGAATTGAAATTAAGAGTATAAGGTGTGGCACTATGACCCGCAACCCGGAATGCTCTGTCAATATCTACCATGAAGTTTTCCATATTGAAGGATGTACCACTTTGAGAGGCTTGCATTATACGCCCCAAGATATAGTCTATATCTACACCCGCCAAACGTCTGAACGGTATTACCACCCAAAATTCGTCCCCCTCATCTGACCTGAACCTGAAGGATAACCTCGTCCGGACTTCACGTTCGTCGCGGTTCTGAAAGGCAAACTCCACAATACGTTCAACTGCGCGCCGCAGTCCGTTGGTATACAGGGACCCAGGGCCAATCCCGACCACGTACCGATTTGTAGTCAGGGCAGGGGTGGGGGTAGCGGTGCGCACCAACTCGAATGTTATACCATCCTCCACAGTATGAGAAGCTGTTGTGGAGGAAGTACCCAGATCTGAACAATGGGGCATATTTGAGGAAGGTATTATTGTGGGGGTTGTGTCGTAAGACGTAGAGGGTTGGGTATCTATTACTGGGGATCTAACAACCGGAGCAATCCTGGAACTCTTTATACCTGACGTGGAGGGTTCTTCATCATGCTTCCGCTTTGAACTGTCGCATGCTACAGGTGTCGCTGGTGAGGGCTCGTCGGCGGGGAAGGGTTCTGCAGCTGCACGGTCAACGGGTTCGTCTGTGATATCGATGATGGGGTGCTATACATCGTCGTCATTCACGGTTCTGTGGAAGAAGAAAACAAAATATAAGGAACAGAACAAAATTTGTAATATTTTTTAAATGACCCACTTAGGGATGTGACGTGTTAGAGATGGAATCTGTAGAAAAATTCAGGTTCACAAGCCCATCCACATGTATTATATCTGGCCCTACAGGATGTGGAAAAACTGTATTTATGCTTAAAATCATTATTTTTAAGGGGGGGATGTTCTCAAAATTTGTGCATAAAGTAATATGGTGCTATTCGACGTATCAGTCAGTGTTCAACGAGTACCAAGATGAAATTTTGTTCCACAAGGGGGTCTATGACGTTAATTCGTTAAAAGGTTTAGGGTGCTTCTAAGAAGGAATATATTCCCAAGCGAACCTGAAACGGTGTATATTCCAGAATGACAAATAGGCTGAAGAAATATCGTGAATTAATAAAAATCTATCAACGATTGCCCCGTGCACTGTAACAGATGTTTGTTAAAAATATCGACTTTGACTTTTTAAAATGCATCTGTGAAATCTGTCTTAATGTTATAAAATGTAATGTGCCAATGAAACCCTCTCAGAAGGCTCGCTTACGTCGTTACAAGAACATAATATGAGCGCTCGCTCATAAAAGTCAAATTGTGTGGAAGAAAAAGCGAATTATTGTATAAAGAGGAGGATCACTCCTACCCATCTTATTTTCAGTTTTGGGTTCTTCACTGACTAGATCAATATAATGAAGAAGGTGGTTGTGATTCCGCACGAGGTGTATGCTTCATTGCAAAGTTCAAAGATTCCAGACACGGCTCTAGAACCCCGTAAAAGTAGACTTAAAAGAATGGAAAGCGAGTTGCTAGCCCTATTAAAGAGTGAAAAGTCACCTGATGAGAAAAGGATCTTGTACCAAGAGGCTTTGCAGAAATTTCTTCATGAGTACGAAGATTATAAGAATCCGACAGAACTCCCCGTGGTTATTAGGCACAGCGCGAGTAGTGCTGAGCATGGCGACACAGGACCTGCCCCGACTTTAGAGATGACCAACCAAAGAACATCGGAACACAAAACATCAACATGTGCTAAAAAACAGCCTCCCACATACATTGAGAAATAAAGGCTTAAGTCTTTATAATCTATTGAGTGAGGACCCCATCATTCAGTGGGCCGATACAGGCGAAGTCATTGTTGAAGGAACAAGGGTACAAGGATCCAATATCGTTGATATTGTTCATGATCTCCTGAGAAAGTGGGACAGACCCTCACCAACAGGATGGAAGCATATTAAAGCAAGACTACAACAAATAAATGTCCCCAAAACATTGATAGGTAATCTGAATAGATTAAAAGACCTGGATCAAGTCTCGCATGTGTCACAACTGAGTACGCCATCGCCCCCAGCAGCAGCGTCTCTGAAGAGGAGAAAGAAGAGAACAAACGGCCAACCTTATCCACGTGTCTAAAATACGCAAATGGCTAACATATTAAGTAAACGCTATTATGACATTTCTAACCCCGCCTCCTATGGTGGCGTTAGTAAACTGTACAGAGGTGTTTACGGTGTAAGGAAAAAAGATGTTGAGCGGTTTTTGCGGGAACAGGATGCTTATACACTTCATAAACCGGTGAGAAAAAGGTTTAAAACGGCCAAGACAACCGCGGATTCGATTGACTCTATTTGGCAAGCGATTTAACAGACATGCAAAGATATTCAGTGTATAATGACGGATACCGCTACATCCTATTCATAATAGATGTATTCTCTAGATATCGGTGGCTAATTTCCCTGAAAAATAAATCGCCTGAAACAGTTGCTAAAGCGACCAAAACGTTGATTTAAAAGATATGGGGAAAGAATATGGGGAAAGAATTTATAGGTCGCGCTTTTCAGAACATGCTGACAGAGTTTAATATCAGTTACTACACTAGCATTTCTATACATAAGGCCTCTTTAGCTGAAAGAGTTCGACGTACCATAAAGTAGCGCATGCACCGCTATTTTACACATAAAAACACATACAGATATATAAACGTTCTCGGGTCATTGGCTTCATCATACAACCGTTCACACCACCGTACGATTGGTACAACGCCTAACGGAGTTTTAGAAAGAGGTGCGCTGCCAGAGGTGAGAAGAGATGGAGCATCGCTTCCACACTCTACACATTTCAAAATCAATGATTATGTAAGGCTATCACGTTCGGGAAATAAATTCAGGAAGGGATTTGAGCAAGGATGGACACGTGAGATTTTTAAAGTTCGTGCTATGAGACCTAAAGGTGAGATAATGATGTATTACGTTCAAGATTTGAATGGGAAGAGATCGTTGGAGGCTTTTACCGCGAGGAGTTGCAGAAAGTGACATTTAATTTAGGAAAAAGTTTTTAAAATTGAAAAAATTTTAGGCAGCAAAGGTTCAGGAAAGAGAAAAATGTACCTGTTGAAAGGGCTGTGTTACCCAGAAAGCTTCAACATCTACAGGGTGCGGCAGAAATACCTCCCACATTTTGCGGCAGAAATACCTCCCACATTTTAAAGGTTGACAAAAAGACCAAGGTAACTGCTATTAAAAAATTTATTTCACTGTTGTTTAAACAAAGGGCTACAGTTTTTATTCATTTGGTTTTAAAAATGACATCCTCCAAATGGTGGCCTCTATTCGCCGTACACTGTTGTAGACGATTTCTAAAGTTTTCCATCACCCGAAGAGTCATTTCTGGCGGTATTTCTGCCACTTTTTGGCGAATAGCATCCTTTAATTCTTCAATGGTTGCTGGTCGATGTTTGTAGACCTCAGCTTTCAAGTAACCCCAGAGAAAATAAGCGCAGGGGGCGAGATCGGGCGAGCGTGCAGGCCATCCAATGTCACCGCGTAAGGAAATCAAATGTCCTGGAAACAGCTCTCTCAAAGCTTTCATTGATCTTCTCGCTGTGTGTGCGGTGGCTCCATCCTGTTGAAACCACACATCCGGCCTCCCAAGGTCTCTGAGTTTTGGTTCCAGAAAGGTCCGCAGCATCTCCACATACCGGTCAGATGTTACTGTAACCGAGTGGTCTCCCTCCTCAAAAAAGTAGGGGCCCCATACACCAAATCTCGCAACGTGGTTAGCACGTCTGACCGGCAATCGGAAGATCCTGGGTTCGATTCCCGGGCGGGTGCCTTATTTTTCATTTGTTTGTTATTTCTCTTCCTCGTGTGCAGAACACTCCTCTATACTTACGTCGTTTCTATACATTAATATACTGCGCGGTCATTGCAGTTAAATGTACATATTCACGATTTGCGAGGGTGCCCTCTCAAGGCATTGGTTTCTGCCTTATGTAGGAGAATTACAACTTCTGATTATCGTGGCTCCGTAGTGTAGTGGTTAGCACGTCTGACCGTCAATCGGAAGATCCTGGGTTCGATTCCAGGGCGGGTGCCTTATTTTTCATTTGTTTGTTATTTCTCTTCCTCGTGTGCAGAACACTCCTCTATACTTACGTCGTTTCTATATATATATATATATATATATATATATATACACACCTTGTCTGTGTGTGTGTGTATACTGTGTATATACAGTATATATATTTATTCCCTTAATAAAAACTAGCCCTAATATAAATTCTATGTACTATTTTGTTTAAAAATTATATTAATGTTTTTTTGTTATAGTTTAAAGATAAATTTGTATATTGCTGATGGTTGTGGTTGTGGGGGATTGCGAGGTAGTATAAGGATGTATTTTGGGGGTTGTGCGGTAGTTATTCTAAGGAAGGTGTATATATATATATAATATATATATATATATATATATATATATATGTGTGTGTGTATATATGATAATTTGCTATTGGGATAGAACAATTCATCTTTACATGCATCGCTTTATATACGAAGTGTGTGTGTGTGTGTGTGTGTTTTCTTTTTTCTCTGTGAGGCGAGCATGAGCATCTATTCTCCCTCTCCATTAATATATATACACTCCTTTCTAAACAAACCATTACGCCTTCTAAGCCAGATTAACCCAACTGGCTGATTAAGACTTCTAAGACAACTGAGGCTGTCGGAAAGTTCAGTATGCGACGAGATATGCCTGCGAAAAGATTTTCTCTTCTCTCTTTCCTCTCTCTCTCTCTCTTATGCTACCTTCCTAGGTCAGGGTACCCCTTTTTGGGGGAGGTCATTCTCCTGGACCAACCCCCCTCTCCCCCTTCATGCAGCTTGGGGCTAAACACCCTCCTTTTGCTTGCATACCCCCTCCCCATTGGTGCCAACCACCCTCCCCATGGGTGCCAACCCCCTTCCCTTTTGCAACAATTACTCAACATTGCATTGCAATTTGCACTTTCCCATTTTGCGGGCATACTACTCATGCCATTTTAGCCTCTACTGAAATACTTATTCACATGTAATTTAATATCTTAGAAAATTACACTAATAAATTACTGTTAATCATCATCAACTCGAGTTAATATTGTCATAGGATATGGCCAAAGAAGATTTTCTGCATTATTTGGTCCCTTTCAGGTTGGTATTTTATTAGTTATTTCATTAAATCACATTTGAATATAATTTTAGAGGTCTTAATAACGTATATTAAAAATTAATCAGAATAAATTACCCTTAATATTCAATAGTAAGATTTAATTTGATCCCAAGATATGGATTTTTTTTTTTTCATTATTTGATCAGTTTGAGGTTGATATTTTATATAAAATTACTTTTGATCACATTTTCATAAAAGGAAAAAAGTAATTATAATACTGAAGATTGAAAGTCATCTCTTATAAAAAAGAAAAAAATTGCCGCAACTGTAATGCACACTAATAATAATAATTAAACAAAAATAATTTGAATCACACACAAGGTAAAAAGATGTTCAAAGTTGTTAGTTGGCCTGATTCTCTCATCAGGACTAAGAATAGAATAGGTGTAAAAAGGAGGCGAGGAATAACTGAGGCAAGGTAAAGTGAGATGAGGTAAAAGGGAGTTGGGGGGGGGGACCGCATGAACGTTGGTATAATGCAGTAATGGAGCTGAATGATGAGAGACGAACTCGGCTATGAGAGTGATTAAACTCAACGAGATCAAATGAGATGAAAGGATGCTTAGAAATAGATCATAGTATTAAATATAAGAAAGGCTCCAGTCCAAAAAAAAAACCTTTATTAGGTTTGATTAGGTTTAATCTATTTTGGAAGTCTTGATGCTATTATTTTACATATATTTGATTGATTGATTAAGTGACTGATTTATCACAGTGATTTAACTCTCTGCCAAATTAATGAGTTTTAATGCTCATATTTTTATAGTTTTACACAGTACTAATTAGCCTTGGAAACGCGTCACACTTTCTGCATGATTTGTCTGATTCGAGTGAATTTAAGTGAACTTCACACCTAAAATCATTAGAAAAAGCACACCATTTTTTTCTTGTTTCAAACATTATTATTAATAATACATTTGACCTTTGCAGGGCTTTTATGAAGACTTCATGTCGTCATCTCTATCAAGAATACGGAATAAGGAATTGGGGTCAGGGAACAGGGAACAGGAAACCAGGGTCAGAGAATAAAGAATAGGAAACAGAGAAGCAGTAATAATCAATAGGGAATGAAAAACGGGGAACAGGCAATAGAAAATAGGGAGAAGGGGAACTGAAAATGGGGACTAGCAGTTCGAAACCATGAAAATCTTTGAAAATAAAAAAATTGCACATAACCGTATTTTGACGCCTTCACAGAATAAGTCCCAGAAGGCATTCAAATATGTATAAATATACTAATATACAAATCAATTCTTATACCTATACCGTTATACTGTATACCGTAGGTACCTGTATAAGCTTATTTTTATGGCAAATCTCTATTCTTGTGGGCAGAGTCATCAAACGAAAGAGATGTTCATAGTTTGTCTTTTCAAATAGTTTTAACAAGCGGTAGCTCGCTATCGCTCGCGGCCGTTGTACAACTTGGCCCTCCGGGCAGGTAGCACTGTGATCCAGCTACAAAATTTAAAAAACACCATTACCCCCACCCCTCTCCCTCATTACCCCCACCCCTCTCCCCCATTACCCCCACCCCCACTCCCCCAATTACCCCCTCCCCTACCCCTCTACCCCCGGGCGGGTAGCAGTATATATATCACAATGTGAGGCTCAAGATTTTCACGGTTGCGTTCTTTTCTGTAGTTTTATCGCGGTGCTGTGGCCTTCGGACCCAGTAACCGGTGACCTAGGACCGGGAAACTTGACAGAGCACATCGTCAGCTCATGGGCTATCAGTTGGTGGTGGTTGCAGAATTTTCAGATGTGTCGTTTAGGCTGTGCACGGTTCCGAAAAAAGCGGACACACACACACACACACACACACACATTTTAGCTCAATAGTATATTGGATTAATTAATAATTTTGTGTTTTTATTGCTTTGACGTGTTTTTAATTTTTGTGAATGAAATGTTAAGTAGCAATTAGCCAGTGTTCGTGGCTCAGTTCGTAGCTGTTTTTCTATAAGCAAAGGGAAGACACTGAGGCCAGAAGTTCGACTCCCGATGGTGCTGGCTAATAATAAGCCAGGAATTAGCGCAATGGGCATAAGCACTGTGCCGGTTTCTTGCCTTCCTTACTGATTATTAAGTAGCAATTAAGTAACAGCGAGTTAGGCGTGCACTCCTGAGAGACTGACCAGCACCAGCCCGATCAATCGCAGATTAGGTGACCGGTCCAACTTCAACCGCGGGTAAAGTGGGAGTTGAATCCAGGCCTCAGCAACCTGAGCTCAATCTCTAGCCATGGGATCCAGTGGCCCTCTCACCTTCAGTTACGCTTACCCAATAAATTCGGGGAAATAATCGTACAGCATTTCTCTTAAGTAAACCCTAAACTCGAATAGATTAGTTGTCTTCAGGCCCGATATCAAAAACATTTTGGGGGTTAGGGGGAGGGAGGGCTGAACCAGATACAACCTAACTCAAATAAGAGGCAATTTGCCATCTCAGTGGCTGAGAGAGCATCAGGCAGATCGACGAACCATGATGAAGAGCGAACGAGTGAAGCAGAAATAGAAAAGGTTTTTATTTGTTTCTACCTTTGGCAACATATAATTATTACTGTCACTAAAGTACCAGAAAGAAGTGTTTCCCAACCGGTGCGCCGCGGCACCTTTGAGTGCCGCGCCATTTCATGAAAATACCAAAAATAAATAATTGAAAATTGAAAAGTTAGTGAAGATAGGCACATTTCAAATGAAACAAAACATTCGCCATTTATTACGTCCGAAAGAAAACTGTATAGGACCAGTTTGAAGTTACGGGGTATTAGTGAGGTCGGGGGAGAACTGGATGTTGAACAGTATGAGACAAAAATCCTCTGGGGTGGCGCGAATGAAGAACAGATGACAGATGGCATTGGAGTGCCTTGAGTCATAAAAGGTTGGAAACTCATTAGAGTATTCATTGGATTTACATCTTAGGCAGTTATGAATTTTTCTCTAGAAAAGACCAACAGAGAAGAGGCCCCTAAAAAATACCATAAATAAAAATAAAAGTACAAATAAATAAAGAAATATCGATTCATTTTTAATATAAAGTAAAGTGTAATTAAAAATGAAAGTATATTGTAAAAGTTAAACTAGAGTTTAAAATTAAAAGTATATTAATGTGAAACGATCGTAATTTAGAATTAATCAGCTTCCGATATAAATAAATTTGCCCTTCAAAATACGGGTTACAAAAAACTGTTTGGTAGCCTGAAAATGGACAGGACAGTAAGTGCACTGTATACTAACAATTATGCAATAAATTTTGACCCCTTATTCAGAGTGCGTATTTAAGATTTATTATAATTATAATAATAATAATTAAGGAATATATGTCAATTAATGTTATTTATTATATGATATAAACTTAACCGATTCATTAGACATTAACCCATTCACTGCCGGTGCCTTTTGACACCAATAGGCCTCCACCGGCAATGAATGGTTTAAGTGATGCACCGAGAAAATGTTTTCAAACGATATATATTTTTTGAAAACCTGATGAAGTAATATTTCTGTTAACAGCCCGTGAACATTCGGAAACTATTAAAAGTTCAGCCATATTCTAATATAATGTAATTACCAAGTCTTATCATAAACGTTCATTTCACTCATAAACGTTCATACAAAAATTGACTCTCACTGACTTCTCATGCGAGCTTTACAAATTACGAATGAATTTTACAAATTACAAATTTCATTTAACAATATTCATTAGGAAGTTGGTCGGGTGGACGCGTTTTTGAAATGGCTGGTAATTTCAGATTAAGGCAAGGATTTGTTATATATTGTGCTTTTCACGGTTG
Organism: Bathynomus jamesi; assembly: GCA_023014485.1. NCBI lineage: Eukaryota > Metazoa > Arthropoda > Malacostraca > Isopoda > Cirolanidae > Bathynomus > Bathynomus jamesi. The sequence goes on from JAJOZX010000031.1 coordinate 1,038,158, forward strand.
TAATAACATACAGATTAGAGGAAACAAGAACAGTATAACTTTTCATTACTTTCCGAGAGAGAAAAAGATGTGTGGAGTATGGTAATTGTAAATAGTAAGCTTAAGCTACAGATTATCCTACATTCATTTTAGTATGACAGGTCATGAATGAGATGAAGAGACTTGGTATCTAAGGTTTAACATGCAGGGATCCTTTTCTTTACATGAGCAAAGCCTACCTATATCTCGTCAGGCCACGACTCAACCTAATGTTATACTCTTTTGTGAAATCAAGGAAAAGCCAGCGAGACCATAAATTTACAAAATACTACAACCATAAAAATTTATATATATATATATATATATATATATATATACAGGGGTTAGACAAAATAATATGAACACCCGCCGATTTCACCGGTTATCTTTACGGACTGCTCAGACACAAAGTAAACGGTCAAATGACTGGCAAACCTATTTAAATGCGTAACAGAGAGTGTATACGTCATGTTATAACCCTCACGTTGTTTTTACAGATCTGAGTGAATTATGAATTAGCAGTTATGAAAGACCTGTCAGACTTCCAAAGAGGGCAAATTGTCGGAGCGCGGATGGCTGGTGCATCGGTGACGAAAACCGCTCAGATGTTCAATGTATCCAGAGGAACTGTCTCTATGGTCATGTCTGCATACCAAAACCATGGAAAGACAAGCACCGACAAATGCAATAGTGGACGCAAGAAGAAGCTGTGTGATCGAGCCCGCCCGGTGCTAAAGCGCATTATGACAAAGAACCATAAGACCACAGCTCCAAAAGTGACTGCAGAGCTTAACCAGCATCTTGCAAGCCCGGTATCGACCAGAACTGTACGTCGCGAGCTCCATGGAGCTGGATACCATGGGAGGGCTGCAATTGCCAAACCCTTCCTTTCGCACATCAACATTGAGCGGCGCAGAAAATGGTGTAATGACCATAAGAATTGGTCAATGGACCGGTGGAAGAATGTAGTCTACTCCGACGAATCCTCCTTTACGCTATTTCCATGTTCCGGTCGAGTTTACATCTGGAGACAGCCTAAAGATGCTTATGACCCCGACTGCCTGACCCCAACCGTTAAGCATGGAGGCGGATCTGTGATGGTTTGGGCAGCAATATCGTGGAATACTCTTGGCCCAGCTGTAGTACTGCATGGTAGGGTTAACGCCCAGGTCTATCTGTCAATATTGGCTGACCAGGTCCATCCCATGGTCCAAACGCTGTTTCCCAATGGCGGCGCCGTCTTCCAGGATGATAATGCACCAATCCACACCGCTGGGGTCGTTAAAAACTGTCCAAAAGCTGTATGAATCAATTCCCCGACGCATTGCAGCTGTTATTGCCGCTAAAGGAGGACCAACTCAATATTAAGAATAAAAACCGCCATTTATCAAGGTGTTCATATTATTTTGTCCAACCCCTGTATATATATATATATATATATATATATATATATATACATTCAACTGCAAAGAACACGCAGTATAAATAACGTAAAGAACGACGCTTGTGTAGGAGATATTCCGCGCAAGACGAGAGAGAGAGAACGAAACAAATGAAAAAATGAGGTAACCACCCGGAATCGAACCCGGGATCTTCCGATTGCCGGTCAGATGCGATACCATTACAACATGGGCCTCACTCTTCCAAATGCCGTAATTCTTCTACATACTCGCAGAAACCAATGCCCCAAGGGGGCACCTCCCGCATGCCGTAACATTATATACATTCAACTGCAAAGAACACGCAGTATAAATAACGTAAAGAACGACGCTTGTATAGGAGATATTCCGCGCAAGACGAGAGAGAGAGAACGAAACAAATGAAAAAATGAGAGAGGTGCCCCCTTGGGGCATTGGTTTCTGCGAGTATGTAGAAGAATTACGGCATTTGGAAGAGTGAGGCTCATGGTGTAATGGTATCGCATCTGACCGGCAATCGGAAGATCCCGGGTTCGATTCCCGGGTGGTTACCTCATTTTTTCATTTGTTTCGTTCTCTCTCTCTCTCGTCTTGCGCGGAATATCTCCTATACAAGCGTCGTTCTTTACGATATATATATATATATATATATAAGGGTGATTTGGAAAAACGAACTTTTTAAATTTAAATCGCTGACCCTGCCATCTTATTCCATTTTGGAACTAAATAAATCGTGTGCAATTTTTTTATTTTGATCCGACAACATTTAGGGGTTGCGCAAGTACACTAAACATTCATCATTTACTGTCTAATAGGTCTTATTGAGGAATATCCGGATGGACTAACGGGAGTACGTTAGTACATGTTTCAGCCACCAAATGGCAGTAGCGATCAGCACAGAGAGCTTTGCTTATAGTTGTGGGGGCCATTTTGGTAGTGCTGAAGGTGTTTTGATTCTCTCGTGTTTTGTGACGTGACGTTCTTTACTTTTCACTTTTCAGGTTATAAATAATGGCGAGAACATTAATTACACGATGAAAAACTAAAATGTGACTTGTGGGACAGCCATGCTCCGAACTCTCAAGAAACAAGTTTCCCTCGAAAGGTGAACTCCTTTCCTTGTGTTTCATCACCACATTGAGAAGAAGAAATTGCTCAAGGAAAGCATTGTCATAACGACATAAGATCCTGAACGTTTGGGAAAAATAAATTACCCGACTACATCTGTGGATTATCACACAATCGATCTCGATATCACACAGTCGATCTCAATATCACACAGTCCCAAGTGCCTACGCATGCGCGCGCGCGCACAAACACACACACACACATATATATATATATATATATATATATATATATATATATATATATATATATATCATTTGGCTTATTTTGATGTTAGACGCGTAAGATACACAAATAAAAAAGATAAAATAGGGACCAATTATTGAAAAGTACTCGTAAAAGTGAACAATTATTCAATGAAAAAAGGCTGAAAGCAATAATTAAAAAGTAACGTATAACCACGACATCTAAAGTGAAAAATTAATTTTCAATGTTGTAGGAAGTGAGGCATTAAATATCGCATGATCCGAGTAGTGATTTAGAAGAAGAAAAAAAATCATATTAAATTCTCGGGAAATATTTAATGAGAACAATTAATTTAATTCACTTTAATTTAAAATGGAGTTTAATCAAGCGATAGTCAAAGATTAATTTAGTAGAAGTTATTAATGAACAATACTAATTGATATTCTGGGTTCTTTATTTCAGGATCATTAGTATTTTCCTTTGACTCTGATCATCATCATCATCATCATCATCATCATACGATTTCTTTACTTTTATTTCTCTGATTATATACAAAACTTATATTAAATAAAATAATAGATCTACGTAGTGTGATGTCACGTGTGACAAAACTTTTAAACCGCTTGGTTCCTTATAACGTGTCAAATTAGGTTCGGGAAAAGTTCAAAATTAGGTTTCACTTCAGTGACTACACACACACACACACACACACACCGGGAACATAGTGGTTCTCTTTCTGACACTATATACCCAAAAGGTATACCAAGCTGGAAACCTATTCGGTCAGTGTTAGGAACCGTTTATTACTTTACAGAAAAGTAAAGTAATAAAAATGTAATCTTCTATTGTCTCACTCACTCAAAAAAGAAGTTTTGAGTTTTGAAGACTATTTCTTTTATCTAAAGAAGTTATGTATCATTAAAACAAGTTATTATATCATCCGACAAGAAGCTTTGATACCCAAAAGAAGTAAAAACTTATCCTAGAATGCCTCAAAAAGAAGTTATACGACCTAAATTTAGGTTTTATTTTGAGTGTTCGAACGTTAAAGTTACCAAAACACCATTTACGTACTGTTTCAGGTGAAATTTAGATACTGAAATGGTTTCAACAAAAGCATTCCAAGCTTTTCGAATGACCCAGTCGAAGCCCACATCTCAGTTTAATCGTGAATTTTTATGGCTTGAATTAAAAACAGCTGTCCGCGAGAGAAACCCTTCGAATCTGAATGAATTGCAACAATTTTCTTTAGAAAATGGTCTAAAATTTCTACTGAGAGATGTCGAAACCTCGTAGGAAAATATCCAAAATGAATCATTGAAGTTATTCAAGCAAATGGTGGACACGTAAAGTATAAAGTAATTTTGTAAATAAATGTACGAAAACTTTCGCATTTTAACATTTTTATTTTCCTCAAATTCTTTGATGTTTTACGTTATATGGTGGAGTTAAACTAATTGTTTTATTTGTTAATTTTTTCAAAACGAATGGCAAACTTTTCATAACTAGCCTATGCATGGTACAAAAGATAAGGACAACTATATACAGGGTGTGCCAGAAGCATTGGAGGGGTTTTATTTGGCTATAACTTTTTTCGTTTTTGATTAATTTATTTCTTTTTTTTTTCAATTAAAGTACTCTTGCTGAGATCAATGAAAATGGAATCCTGGACAGTGCGACAAAGAGTGGCTATTGTGGAACTTTATTTGACAAACAACTCTTCCATCGTTGCCGCTCAAAGAGCTTTTCGATTAAAATTCAACACACGTTCCGCTCCTTCTGATCGACCTATTCGACGGTACGTCGCTAAATTTCGTATGGGAAAGGGTCAGGGAGACGAACCACGGACTGGGCGTCCTCGGACAAGCCGAAGTCCAACTCTGGTTGAGATGGTTCGTGAAAGCGTTGAGGAAAATCCACATCAGTCCAACGACGCAGCCAGGAATTAAACATTTCAAGAAGTTCCTTACATCGAATTTTAAGAGAGGATATCAATCTTTACCCTTACAAAATTCAAATTGCTCAAGAAATTAAACCACAAGATCATCAGAGTCGGATAACGTACGCTAATGCGATTTTAGATTTACGCAATGAAAATGAAGATTTTCACCAGATATTAAATTTGTAATTAAAATCGCAATAAATATATTTTCAAGTGTTACTTGATCCCCAACCAAAAATGTTATAGCCAAATAAAACCCCTCCAAGACTTCTGGGACACCCTTTATCTGAAATATTTCTCTGTACGGATGCTTATGAGCGCCACCGTTGTATATATATATATATATATAATATATATATATATATATATATATATATATATAATATATATATATATATATATATACAGGTATATATATTATAAATGCGCATATATATTATAAATGCGCCTCAGTGGTGTAGTGGTTAGCGTCCCTGACTACGAATCCATCGGCCTCGGGATCGAGACTCGGTGACGGCAGCCGGCGCGCAGCAAAACCCAGCTGTTCATCCTTCCACACAATAAAGAAAGTGGTTGAAAGATAAATGGATACCCTGGGTGGCCTAGTGGTTAAGACGCTGGGCTGCTGGTGGGGCGTGATTCGGATTTCACGTTAAACTGTAGGTCTGATTAGATGGAGTGAAAAGCTTGACCTTCGTCAGAATGAACATTTCGGGCGGAAGCTAACCAAAGGTTATTATTATTATTATTATTATTAACCAAAGGTTATATGGAAAGGAAAACCACTTTTCAGGTAGACGTAAATTTTTATTTCTTAACACGAATACAGTTTCGGCTCCTCGCGAGCCCTTCTCAATTACTGCGAGGAGTCGAAACTGAATTGGTGTTAAGAAATAAAAATTTATGTCTTTCCGAAGAGTGGTTTCCTTCTCCATACTTCGTCGCGACATTGCGTTATTTTACATCACAGATATATATATGTATATATATATATATATATATATATATATATATCGCTAAAAGTTACGTTCGCTACTATTCGAAAAAAATAATCATTGTATAGGGTAAAAAAGCGCATTCTCTAAACTTTTTGATGAAACTGCTCCCTACTTTACTTTAAAGCAACCATAACTATTTAAAAATTTGAGAACATAAAAGACATCACACGTAGGAGCTAATGTAACTTCATTGACAATCGACGAAACTGTAGGAGGAATTTGGCGATTTAGGAATACACACACACACACACACATACACTGTATATATATATATATATATATATATATATATATATATATATATATATATATATATATATATACTGGCGGGGCTCTGTAATTAAACCTATACACTATACAGTGAATACCCATAAAGATTTATTTGTATCATATACGACAATTTAAATTTATATTTTACAGCAGTGAACGACATATTTTTATTAAATAATAAGTGTAATAAAGTCTGACGATATTATTATTATTATTTTTATTATTATCACCATTATTATTATTATTATTATTATTATTATTATTACAGTCTATAAGCATTCATATTGTACTTTATTATCAATGTTTATACAAGAAATTTTTCCATTAGAGTATAATAGTCAAGGTTGTTTTCGCTTTAACGAGATTTCCATTTTGTTCGCCCGTTTTCTTTATTTACACCAAACAAAAGATTATTAATGTAGCCTAGCTTAGCTTCGGCTCCTCACGCGGAAAGATAATGTATTTTTAAGTCGTTAAGACTAAATATTTATCCTTAATTATACGTAATTAAAGATTTTTTATATTATTTATTGTTTTCCCCGCTTCAACTAAATTACGAGACTTACAAAGGCCCTTTAATCTAATCTAAAAGCGCAGAGGGGCTCGCTGTAGCCTAGGTCTCTAATAAAGGACTTAGTCTAGGCTATTAATTTGGCTTTGTGCGCAGATTTATTTATGAAATCTGCCTTTGTAATATACCATATAAGAAATTTACCTATACGACGATTTTGCTTTTCTTATTATGAAGCAATATATTCACGAATATATATATATATATATATATATATATATATATATATATTATATATATATATGTGTGTGTGTGTGTGTGAAAATGACGACGAAGAAAAAAGAAAAAAACACGAAATGGTGCTCAAGCGCTTTCGTCTAATAACATCTTCAGGAACAGTGTTCCTGAGGATGTCATTAGATGAAAGCGCTTGAGTACCATTTCGTGTTTTCATTTTTCCTTCGTAGTTATTTTCATCATAAATATTATTCACGTATTACTTTCTGGAAATACAGTGGCGGATCCAGAGGGGGGCTGAAGGGGCTAGAGATGTTTCGTGAATCGCAACCTATGCACATCCACACATTTGTTTATAATGTATGTTTCAAACCAGAATGACATAAGTTACAGTAATTTTCTTTTTGATTTATGAAATAATCCGAGATTTATGGACAGCTTGAAGCTAAATATTTGTATTTGTGGATGTATTTTTCAATGAATTTTCTATGTCCTGTGATTGGTTGGAAAGTCGTCTAGAAAGTGGCTGTACATTATTTCTATTGTGAAGTATTTCTGGTTTTGATTGACCGTTCCTAATAAATTGATAATCATTGAACATTAATGTTATTACCAACTACTTTTAGGGGAATGATTGCATAATATTTCAGCTTGGTTCAGAACTTCATTCGAACCCGACCAGTACCCCCTCCCCCTAAACAAAATTCCTAGATCAGCCACCGTATATATATATATATATTGGATGAATTTCACAATTAAACACGTGAAATGAATGAATGCTGCAAACCCACAAGGAAAAAGAAAAACGATTCCAAGGCCTTTCGTGTATTCAGAGCTACACCTCGTCTAGGAATGAAGAGAAAAGGCAAGATGCCCATAAATATATACAACGTAGCGGAAACCAAAGCAATTAGCACATACTTAACAAGAGTTAATGAGAGGCAAAAGGAATTTTAACAGGATATTGTCAATTTTATACATTCCCGCACTGTTATTGAAATTGTTTTTAAAATGAATAAATGCACATTCTAGAATATTTCTTTCTATTATATCTGTTTTTAACAAGCGCTCTAGAACTATCCTACTTGATGCTATGATTACATCTATACATATGGTTAAACAAAGCATTGGAATCATTAGCTGTTCTTGTTAAGTATGTGCTAATTGCTTTGGTTTCCGCTACGTTGTATATATTTATGGGCATCTTGCTTTTTCTCTTCATTCCCTGACGAGGTGTAGCTCTGAATACACGAAAGGCCTTGGAATCGTTTTTCTTTTTCCTTGTGGGTTTGCAGCATATATAATATATATATATACAGTATATATATATATATATTGTACTATATATATACAGTGACACTCATAAGTCTTCGTACAGAGAAATATTTCAGTTATATTCGTCTTTATCTTTTGTGTCATCAATAAAATAGTTATGATAAGTTTACCATTAGTTTGGAAAATTTTAACAAATAAGAAATTAGTTTAACTCTAACATATAATATAAAATGTCAAAAAATTCGAGTAAAATAAAGAAGTTAAAATGCAAAAGTTTTCATACATTTACTTACAAAATTATTTAATACTTTACAGTATGTATCCACCTTAGCTTGAAGAGGTTAAAAATTTTATCAGTAGTTGACTGTTTATTGATTAGAACCTGTTGGCAATTCTAAATTCTAAAATTTTCTCTGCAAATCTTCCCGGAAGACGTATGACTGTACGAGCCATTAGTAAGCAATGGGTCGTCGTGGTAAAGAGCTGTCTACAGATCTTAAGAGATCTGTTATTGCTGCGCACGAGTCTGAAAAGAATTATAGAATGATAGTAGAAGAACTTCGATTTCCATTTACGACGGTTGCTGCAGTTATAAAGAAATAGAAAGGTTTTGGAACAATCGAAACTTGTCGTACATTGACAAAGAATGGTCTGCATGGAAGAGTTGCACGAAGAAAACCTCTGCTACGAAAAGTGCACATAAAGCTCGTTTAAAGTACGCCAAGGATCACCAAAATGGTGTATTTGCATTCTGGAAGAAAGTTCTCTGTTTAGACGAGACCAAAATTGAATTATTTAGGACCAACGGGCAATGGTATGGTTGACGAAATTCAAATACTGCATTCGAAGTAAAAACACCCTTCCTACGGTTAAACATGGTAGTGGTAGTTTGCTTCATTGGAGATGTTTTAGTGCTTCTGGCCCAGGATATCTTGTCATGACATGAATGGAATCTTGAATTCGAAGAAATATCTGGAAATTTTAGAAGAAAATGTATTGCTTTCAGTTTGTGAATTGCGGATGTCGCAATTGGATACTGCAACAAAATAATGATCCAAAACATAAAAGTAAGAACAACATGAAATGGTTTCAACTAAAGAATTTCAAGCTTCTCGAGTGGCTTTAATGGCTTTAAATTTATGGGTTGATTCGAAAAAAGGTGTCCGTAAGAGAAACTCTTCCATTCTGAATGAATTGCAATAATTTTCTTTCAAAGAATGATCTAAAATTTCTACTAAAAGATGTCAAAACCTCGTAGAAAAATACCCAAAACGAATCATTGAAGTCGTTCAAGCAAAAGATGGACCCACAAAGTATTAAATAATTTTGTAAATAAATGCACGAAAACTTTTGCTTTTCAACTTTTTTTATTTTCCTCATATTCTTTGATGTTTCACATTATATGTTGGAGTTAAACTAACTTTTATATTTGTTAAATTCTTTCAAACGAACGGTAAACTTTTCATAACTATCCTATGCATAGTACGACAGATAAGAACGAATATAATTGAAATATTTCTCTGTACGGATACTTATGAGTGCCACTGAATATATAAACCTTGGTTCTCATACAGTATATATATGTGTATATATATATATCGAGAGAGAGAGAGAGAGAGAGAGAGAGAGAGAGAGAGAGAGAGAGAGAGAGAGAGAGAGAGAGAGAATATCTAAAAGAATTCTAAACTTGAAAATTGAAATCAATTTGCAATTTAGAGCGAACTCAATTCAAATTTATTGAACTGTGTATTAAGTTTTAGTCTATCTCCCCCTTCTCCGTCCCCAACTACCATCTACCCCTCCATCTCTTTCCCCCACCCTCGTTCTCATTTGCTCCAACCTTATTTCCTTAAGACGGGTGAGGGAAGATGGCTTAAGAAAGGAAATACGACTGATTAATTTAAGGGGGTTTATTTGCCCTGAAAACCTTTTATGACCCACACCCTCCTCGGGTTTCAGAGGGTGTGTGATTCAGTATGAGAAGAGAGGGAAAAATGGAGAACTAGACTGAAAATAAAATGAAAAGAAACTTAAATGAAAGAAAAAAAATCGAATGCTCCCACCAATGAGTAATTAAAGAAAACGTAATGTACAGATCTTCAAAGGGTAACTTCTCAATTTCTAGTTTTCCTTTTTTTTTTTTTTGAAGGAACTTATTTAATTTTTTTTCCTTCGTTTTTTTTTATATGAGAATGTGTAACAGGATAAGCCTTATTTTTTGCTATCTCTTTCATTACTTTTTTGAAAATAAGATATTTTTCTTTGCAAAGAATTTCATTAAGTTTAGAGTTACAGGAAATAATAATAATAATAATAATAATAATAATAATAATAATAATTTCAGTTTTAGAAAAGTATTCATAGACCTCACTATTTCTTAAACTTTATCATTAACTGAAGTGCGAGTAGGCATGCAGAAAGATGACAAAAGTTAATAGATATTCATAGCAAAAAAAAATTCCCTGATTCATATTTGTACTACTTTTTTCTGATAGATTTTAAAATTTGCTCTCGTTCAATTTCGTTCGAATTTGATGCAGAGTTCAAGATAGAAAATAATCTTACGTTGATTGTTAGTTTTTGGTAAACAAGAAGGCAGTATGAAATACCCAGTGCTGGGATTAGCGGCGCTAAAATTAGCGCCGCTAACTTTTTATTAGCGATACTGTTAGCGCCGATAATTTTCAAAATTGTTAGCGAAACAGGTAGCGGCGCTAAGTTTTCAGAGAAAGTCAATCGCTAACTGCTAATCGCTAATTTTGTCAAAATCACTCGTATAAATTGAATAGAATTTATTCTTCCGTTGGTTTGTTTTCCCTATTAATATATACGAAAGGAACGCGACTCCTACATAAAAATGTTTTCATTTTCGTAGACTATAACGTTACATTTGTGTACCTTAGCAAACAATTATATGAAGGTGTGTACTAATATACGTAAGTAAATTGCGGAAGGCAGGATATATATAAATTGGAGGCGGTTTCAGAAAAAATTTGCGACAAAATTAACGTTAGCGTTAGCGGCGCTAACTGTTGAAATGTTTAACGTTAGCGTTAACGGCGCTAAATTTTATGGTCGTTAGCTTTAGCGTTAGCGGGTTAACTTTAGGATTTAGTGGGCACAGCACTGAAAATACCATTACAAAGTGGTATGAAATTGACTACATCAACAGCACATTTTTTTTTGTTTCTGGATGTCTTCTTCTCTTTCTATGTGTGTGTGTGTGTGTGTGTGTGTGTGTGTGTGTGTGTGTGTGTGAGGGGTATTTTTGCGGGAATTCGCCCTTGGATCGCTCCTTTCTGTATAAAAAATAATAAAATCTCGTTTTTCTGGGTCATCGTCAAACGAGTCATTTCAAACAATCAGTTTGTTGAGAAATTTTGAATAAATTCCGCTTTATAATGCTGAACCCACCGAAAGACGACATCTTTGACAATCATTTCCCATTTTGACAATCACTCCACTAAACTTTAATTAAAGCGAGCCAAAATAAACTAATAATACCGTCATAATTTCATTCCTACGCTATGATCGCTATCGTGAGGTTGTGAAGACATTACTCAATTTTAAAAATTATTGGACCAGATGCCTTCAGAAAAAAAGAGGAATCGCCCTACATCGTTATTATACAGCTATGACCTAAAGATTGGAACATTTTTAAATATTTGGAATGAGAAGGCATTAACAGAAATTACTCGTTACAGCATTGATGTATCTTGAGTACTGATAATGAATGAATTTAGTAACATTTGTCAACATTTATGAACTTCCTCAGAAAGATTTGGTGTAATTATAGTTTGTTATATTAGATTTAACATGTCATGCTTTTTTTTTCAGTTTGTTGGTAAGAATATTTAAACTACAAAGTGGTATGAAATTGACTACACCAAGAGAACACCATTATTCAAAAGCAACACGCATGTTTCATTTGAATTTATTAGCCAAACTTAAAATGTTTTAGGGTTGGGCAAAACTTTTCCTGATGTATTGTTAAAGTTTATGCAGGAAATAAAAGAAACATCAGAGACGTACATTTAACGTTATTTAAACCTCTCTGACAGTGATCTTAGGTCATGGTACAAAACGAATATAGATTATAAGGTGTTTCAGCTCTTTTAGCCATAGCTGTACACTGTACACTCACGAGTGAGTGTACAGTAAATACATTAACATTTTGAAAATAAGTAAAATACGGGTATACAATACCGTAGACTTTATGCCCACACAAACTCATTTTGAAAAGTATTAAAAATATGGGTATAGGATTCCGTAGATTTATGCTCCAAAAAGCAAACTATCGTATACATGAACTTTTAACATTATTTACTCAAAAAAAAAAATAAAATATAAAAATATAAGAATTTCTGTAAAAATGTTTAATTTTATTTGTGAGAAAATTTTCGTGTGTTGAATGTCAAACTTTACGTTGCATTTTTTTTTTTTTTTTTAATTAAAAATTCTGGATTGCCTTTCATGATTTTATTTTATGGCAAGTTTTATTTTGATCACAAAATTTTAAGGGTGTCATATCACAATGTCATTAAGAGTAACTTATAATGTCCAATAGGTTAAGTATAAATATTACGTTCGTAACGCATGTGACAAAATTAGTTAATATTCAAAATTTTCAGTCATTTCATACATAAAAATATTTTTCATATACACTGTAAGCTGTAAAATTTCCTATGGCAGAAAAATTTACACCGTTTTGTTCCCTATTACGTGTCAAAGTAGGTTACAGAAAAGTTCTCTCAAACTTAGGTTCCAAAATGGGACCGCATAGACACTAACCGGGAACTTACTGTCTCTATTACTGACAAAATGAGTGAATGAATGAGTGAATGAATAAATCCTTATTGGTAAAAATAAATACTATAATAACTTCAATATATTATTCATAACTAAATTATTGACATTTATTTTTCTTGTTTAACTTGGCCCTTATGCTTTAGGCCAGTGATGGCGAACCACTGACCCGCGGGTCAAGTACTGCCCACGAGGCAATTTTTAGTGACCCACGAGCTCTTATTTAAATAAAATATGACTTTAATTTTTAATATTTTCTGCCTTACAGTTTTAAAATTATTTTATTCTCGCACCGAAATAAACAGCTGAAACATATTGAAACGTTTTTAAACGTAGAGTATACGTTTAAAAACGTGCGTGTATGTATGACAACCGACTCATGGTGCGCGCTGCGCGGTCATCCGCCTTTCCAGTTTTGCAGTTCAAGTCCTTAAGTTTGGAAGTGCCAAATTATTAATGCAGAAATTATCACCCATAAAAAAATGGCTGAAAAAAAAGGAAAGACTACAGTAGTTCTGAAGGTAGTGGAACTTGGAGGTTATTTCATGAAGAGTGGACTGTGAAATACGGTGTTATTAAACGAAATAATAAAGCTTTTTGTTGTATTTCCAAAGTGGACATTGTTGCTCGCTTTTATAATATTAAGGGACATTTTGAAAGTAACCACAAAAATTCGTGCTTAATGTCAGATGAGGAAAGGAATGAAATTATTATGCGGCAATTAAACCAACAACAACAACAATCTGCTATTTTGAAAATAATTTTTAAACCAAACAACAATATTACAGCAGCTAGTTTTCAATTATCATCTACCATTGCTCAACACGGAAAACCACTTTCTGATGGTGATTATTTAAAAGAAGCTTTTATAAACTGCTCAGATTATTTATTTGAAGATTTTCAGAATAAAGATCAAATAATTAAACGTATTAATGAGTTTCCTGTGGCCAGAAATACGGTCAAAGATAGAATAATTGTCATGGACAAAGATATATCTGATCAACTTTTATTGGATTTGACAAATGCTGGGATGTTTTCAATTTGTTTGAATGAAAGTACAGATGTCACATCACAGGCCCGTCTAGCAGTTATTGCAAGATTGTATTCCGAAAATATAATGAAGGAAGAGCTAATTAAATTGATGACACTGCCTGAGAAAACCACAGGACAGGATATTATGAATGAATCGAAGAAGGAATTCATCCAAATGGGTATTAATTTCAGAAATATTGTATCTATGACGACTGATGGAGCTCCGACTATGATTGGAAAAAATGTTGGATTTGATCAATTACTTAAACAAGAAGTGAAGCACCCTTTAGTTGAATTTCATTGTATTTTACACCAAGAAGCTCTTTGAGCAAAAAAAAAGTTTAAAATCACTTGAAAATGTGATGTCTCTTATGGCAAAGATTGTCAATTTTATAGTTGCTCACGATCTTGCCAAACGTCAATTTACTAAACTATTAGACGAGGTTGACTCAATTTTCAGGGTTAGTCATGTATAACAAGGTCAGACAGTTAAGTCGTGGTCAAGTTTTGAATCACTTTCTTGAATTGTTAGAAGAAATAAGATATTTTTTAATAAAAAGGAACATGAGTAGCCAGAACTGACTGACATGAATTGGTTGAATGACTTACATTTTTTCGCTGATTTCACATTGCATTACAATGCTTTAAATAAAAAGTTGCAAGGTTGCGGCTGTGTTGTATTATCAATGTTTGAAAATATTAAAGCTTTTAAAAAAAAACTAAATATTTTCTCAAAAGATCTGGAAGAAGAAAAATTGAAGTATTTTCCATTATTGCAGAAACACTTCTTGACTTTAAAATATTTTGCAGACAATGAAGAAAATAAATCTGACGTGCTCAAAAAGTACTTTTCAATGATAAGCGATGCCAGACAATCACTTTCAGAAAGGTTTTCACAATTCCGACAAATTGATGCAACATTACAATGCATCCAATTCCCTCATACTATTCAATTTGAAGATCTTCAGTTATCAGCTTTTCATTGGCTTGACATTGGTAATTTAGAAATGGAATTAGTTGACTTCCAAGAAAGTGCAGTATGGAGGACTAAATTTATTGATTTTATTCTGAAGTTACAAGAAAAGGAATTGGAGTCGTCAATTTTGGATGTAACCAGAGAACAACAGTCAATAGAGAGAGTAGAGAATCTTATTCTTGCAGAATGGAACTCTTTACCAAATTCCAAATGTAAACCAAATATAAACCAAATATAAACCAAATATAAACCTCGGATCAAAATATTAGCAGCTAAAATCCAACAAGTTTCTCACTAAAAATAGTAAGTAAATAAATTATTGTGACCCAATTTCATTTTCTTAAAAATCAAAAAGTAACAAAAATGACCCGCCAGCAAAAAAGTTCGCCACCACTGCTTTCGGCTTTATTGGGCTCTCAGATTAATTATAATATGAAACAAACACTTCGTAGGTAATTACGATTATGTAATATAGACCTATAAATATTATGATTAATTATGATTATAATTCATTTTAAGATAAGCAAATATTGTAATTAATTCTGATTAAAAACCTTAGTAGC
Source organism: Bathynomus jamesi (assembly GCA_023014485.1). NCBI lineage: Eukaryota > Metazoa > Arthropoda > Malacostraca > Isopoda > Cirolanidae > Bathynomus > Bathynomus jamesi. The sequence continues at coordinate 1,053,518 of JAJOZX010000031.1, forward strand.
ATGTTTTCAAAAATGGAGAGTGCAGTGCAATTGCATGCAACATTGCAGTATTGCATACAACATGATGAAAGTGTTTTAACCGCCCTAACCCTCCAAGGGGGGGTTATGCAATAGTATTTCCCCAAAATTTATATATATAATATATATATATATATATATATATATATATCTGTGTGTGTGATCTCCAAAGGGTAACCTAACCTGGCTGCTCAGGCCCACAAAAATAAATATATGTGTGTGGGTGTGTAATGTAGTGTAAGTATAGTGTATTGGGTGTTTCAATAAGGATAATCATGTCTAATAAGAATGTAATAATGTTTTGTTTAATAAAGATGAAAATAGTGTTAAATAAGAAATTTAATTATTAAAGAAGAAAATAATGTTAAATAAGAAATTTAATTATGGTTTGTATGTAAATAAGAAATTGATAATGTTTTGTTTGAAATTAAAAATATAAAAATACAAATTGGCAACATCTGATATGTGCCCAAGCTGGAGGCTGGGTGAAATGCCAATGTAAAGAGAAGAAAGAGCAATGATAAAAGAAATTGAATAAAGTAAAGTAAATAATGAATTATGAATGAGGGGAATCACTACAGTATGCATGTATAGAAAAGACAAAGCTTCTTATATATATATATATATATATATATGAATTGTATGTATGTGAACTCTAAGGGGTAACCTAATCTGGCTGCTCAGGCTCACAAAAGTATATAAAATCGTCTTAGTTTGGTGACCTATATATACACATATATTGGCTATATGGCGTATATGGCCAGTGTATGGCCAGCATGTATTGCGTAATCGTCTTAGTTTAGTGACTTATATATATACACATATAGGCAATATATATGATTTGTATATATGTGGGTGTGTATAGAAAATAAAACAAAACTCGTACACACAAAGTAGAATTAACACAGTGCTCTCATAACAAAATACACGCAAACAAGCCTTCCTCAGAATACCTCACAATTTCCAATATATATATATATATATATATATATATATATATATATAACTCGGTAAAGATATCAGGCGAAACCCCGATCCTTCAGGAGGTCTTTTGAATAGGGTTCAGACTTTTCTCTGTGCACATAGACGGGGATAAAGAATGTTCGCATATATGGTTGAATGTATCATTTGAATGCCTGAAACTTCAAGGGATATAATTGAAAACGCTATATTAGAAGGTATAATTAGAAATACTTATAAAAATAAGAAATTAATAAGCTTCATTACAAACATTTCTTCGGTGCCTTTTTTCGAATATAAACTGACTGAGAACTTAATTAGTAGAAATTTTAAATTAACTCAACTTAATTAGTAATAATAACGATAATAATATTAAAAAATAAACTCATTAGCAAAAATAATAATAATCACTGGTCTCTGGAAAAAGCCTTTTTAATAACAAATAAATACACTCATTATATATAATCAGAGATATCGTAAAATGTGTAAGCATACCGTATCCTCACTCTGATAAGAAAATATCACTTTGTATGCCTAGAGACTTCTCCAGAGGTCAAGACTTAAATATTTATATCGAAAAATGCAAATTTGTAAAATCTGATGTTTGCTTCATATAAATACAGTTTGAACCAAATTTTTCTACCATGCTTAGATAAAATTTGTACATTGTTAGCATACAAAACGTTCTCAATCCAGTTTTATCACAGAACACATTCAATATCCCCCAAAAATTCGCTTCTGTGTCCCAAACCTCAAAGCAGTTTTGATTACGCATTAAATGCATGTTTGTCCAAAGATACGGATACGAGGTCCACTCAGTATATTTTGCCCCACCTTTTTTTTTCTTTCCAAGTTTCCTTGTAACTCCCAGAAATTTTGTACACAAGTAGTTACTCACCTTTTTTACAAGTTTTTATTTTTCCACAGTCTCCATCCTTTTCTACGGCTTTCCTCCAACTTGAAACAAGGGCCTTTATTCCTTGCTGGTAAAAGTCCGCTGGGTTCCGCTGGAGCCACCTCTTAACCTCCTCAACAACCTCATGGTCACTCTCAAACTTTCTTCCACGAATAGCATCCTTCATTGGCCCATACAAATGGAAGTCTGAAGGTGCCAGATCCGGGATGTATGGAAGGTGGGGTAACACAGACAAGCGCATTTTTGTGATGGCCTCTCTTGTTTGCAAACTGTTGTGTGGTCTTGCGTTATCGTGCAAAAGAAGGACGTCTTCAGTTTTCTCTCCGGTAGAACCCGCTTTATACGTCTCTGGAGTCTCTGTAGGGTAGCAATATATGCCTCTGAGTTGATTATTTGTCCTTTCTTCATAATGTTCAACAGAATCACCCCTTTCATGTCCCAGAAGATGGTGGCCATAGCCTTTCCTGCAGAGGGAGCCATTTTGAACTTCTTGCGTGGGGAGTCTGCCTGATGCCACTCCATGGATTGGCGCTTTGTTTCAGGTTCAAAGTGGTGTACCCAAGTCTCATCCACAGTCACTCTTCGTGAAAGGAAATCATACCCTTCTGTCTCGTATCGAACCAACGACTCAGAAGCAATTTCTTTTCTTTGGGCTTTGTGATCTTCAGTCAGTTAGCGAGCAACAAACCGTGAATACACTTTTGAGTATCGCAATTGCTGAATTATCGTGTTCACACTTTACTAATTCCTAGCTCCAGTGATAACTCCTTGTATGTGACGCGCCGATTTGGTCGAATGACGCTGTAAGCACGTTGAGTATATTGACTCATTGAGTGCCCCTAGTACATATAAACAAGATAATTTTCTCGTGCAGATATATACAATCTCTTAAAACGCATATCTATAAAAATGAGTGGTAACTATTCATTTTCAAAATATACTTCTAATAATTTTTTGGAATTAATAAAAGGTTGTAAATATATTTCTTACGCATGAGGCCTCAATATAAGTATATATATATATATATATATATATATACACACGGTAGCTATTATCATTATTATTATTATTATTATAATAGAAGTGATTATTGTATATATACATATATACACACACATATATATATATATATATACATATACATAATAATTAATGAGTCTATGAACACCGTCTATGCCGAATTACCAAGTTTCATATTAAATTTTAATAGTGCCAAAAAATTAATTCAACTTATTCTTCAGCATAATGTAGCGCTACATACACACACACACACACACACACACACACACACACACACACATATATATTATATATATGTATAGATATTTTTTTTAAATTTTAATAGTACTAAAAATTTATTTAAAATAATTATCAGAGAACGCCAGTTTATTAAATTTAAAAAATCTGAGCCAAAGGTGTATACATATATTAATTTTTATATATATATGTATGTGTGTGTATATATATGTGTGTATATGTATATATACACGAAAGAGTGATTTTTTCTGCTGTTCTACAGAGCAGAAGTGACTGTACGGCTTTTCGCATTTGTAGACAACGAAGAACTCTTTACTGCGCAAGAGGTTGATAGCATTTGCGGAATTACACAGACAGAGGCAATGGACTGCTCTACACACGAATTGTAAGTAGAAAATCATATGTTCACATTTCAGTTCCTCGTTTTCTGTCAAAACGCTTAAATTCTGTCACTTTTGACTATGTTTTAATCCGAATTTTCTATATAAACTTAAATGTACCCTTAAAATATTGTAAAAATTATTACAATTTACTATTTAATTTATATCATAATTCAATGGAATGGAAACTTTCTTAAAAAAATCCATTCAATTCGACTATTTTTACCAGAAGTATTAAAATCACGACGAAAATAAAGTCGGATAAGGCTGGATCTCTTTCAATAATTTTTAAACGAATTTCTAATTTTCGGCAATAAACAACTTTATTTTATTATTTTGTACAATATAATATGAAATGAAGTATAAAATGTTAAAATAATTTCACTGAAAACGGACTCTTAAATAAAGTAAAGTTTTGCATTTAAGAAAAATGACATTCAGAATTTCTCCTTTTCCGAAAGTCACTTTTCTCCATGTTTAACCCAAAATTTCTATGTTAGTCATTACATACTAAAAGCTATATGGTGCACGGTGCATATTATTACAATTTAAAATAACTAACTGATGAAGTTACAATTATTTATACACATAAAACTTCACACAACACATCGAGTGACTACAAAAGGGAATCGGCTTTTTATATGCGTACACACAAATTCATCATTGCTCTCAGTGTTACACGAGTTAAAATAATTTTTAAAAATTTGTAAATTCGTTCCCGCTGGCCATATGCATGAGAAAATACAAACTGTACATACCAGAGACATTGCTGTAAAAACGATGGGATCGATAACCCTGCAGAGATGTTGACCTAATTTAAATAAACGTCACATTGACTGAATATGGAGTGTAGAAAGTTTGTTTCTGGGTATACAACGTAGTCGTTTCCACAACCCGTTCCATCTGAATGGGCTATTCGTGGTTTAGTGTATATATGCACACAGCATGGGTGAAAAAAGTAAGGGCCTGAGCTTGGGATCACGAATTCTATAGGAGCACTCGGCGAGCTAACAGTGTTTCGAGGATTAATTGTAATAAAGTCACTTTGCTCTATAGATATTTGTGTCGGGGCATGTCAAAGAGGGCCAGCTCCGATTTACAACATTGTGAACTACATGGATGGATGAAACTTGACATGATGCGCCAGAAATAGTGACACCTATCCTCTCGACAAGTAGCAATCAGCCTATGAACCACGCGCACAATATCCGTAGCTTATATCAGTTAAAAAGTGATCAAACCATAGGTTTCATGCGCTTAGAACATTTCTTTTTTATGACCTTTTACGTTTAACGCCACGAGTTGGTAACCCCTTCTTCTTTTTCTTCCCCCGTACAGTCCGCTTCTTCTTCCCGTTTTTATTCCCGCCACCACGCATTTTTCTCTTTACATCTCTGACAATTTCGTCCCGTCTACGTTTTAAATGTTTTTTTAGAGCTTCTTTAGGCTTAGCTCCGGCCATTATGTCTTCTACCGTGTTAAGACCTGATTGTAACTCTTTCCTGCCGAGATATCTGGCACCAATCTTCAGCAAGGGGACAGCCGTACGCAGTATGGTTAAAAAAATGTACCGAAACTCGCTTCCACGCTGATATCTCACCCCTCGTTAGACTGAGAACGGCCTTTGGGTCATTCTATCACAGTACGATGGAAGTGAAGCTTCACTGTTAAGCTCCTGTCACCGAATGAAAACTTTTCCCCTCAGTCGTTCTTATATATACAGGGTGGGGCAAAAGTCTGGCCCCCATAGGAAGTTTATAATGTAAAAGAAAATTTCGGCCTACCTTAATGTTTTAATTCAGAAATTACAGTAGGTGTTCAAATTGACGTCCACCTTCTTCTAAACACTTTGTAACCCGGTTGACGCAAGACGTTTGCACATTCCTGAGGATGGTAATATTCGTTCTTATGGCTTCAAATTCTGCTGTTATGGTATCCTTTAGCGCCTGTATTGTTCTTTGCCTATTAACGTACACAACTGATTTAAGGTGTCCCCATAAGAAGTAATCCAAAGGAGTCAGGTTCGGAGATCTGGGCGGCCATTCAATTGGCCCACGTCGACCAATCCATTTCCCTTGAAATGTTTCTTGCAAAAATTCGCGAACGGCCCTTGCGAAATGCGGCGGAGCCCCATCGTGCTGAAACCACATAGCTCTCCGATGCCGTAATGGTAGTTCATACAATCGAGGCGTAAGGAAATTTGCTAACAAATGAAGGTATGATTCACCAGTTTGTCGGGGAAAAAGTTGGGTTGTACTGGAAGCGCCCGTCCTCAATCCAATGTGGATTTTCTTTAGCCAAATATCGTGCATTATGTCTGTTGACTGAACCGTTTAGGTAAAAAATTGCTTCGTCACTGAAGAGTGAACATGATACGCTTTTCCAACTGCCTATGTTGCATAAACCACTGACAATACTCCCTACGACGATCTACCAATCTGAAAAAATAAAAATAATTATAGACAAAAATTTTAGTCTATGTGAACATAAACCTCCTATGGGGCCAGACTTTTGACCCACCCTGTATATTGAGATACTGGTTAGTAGGTTAGCTGCGACTTTGACATAATGAGGCTTGTCGTATGTAATGCTCAAGCTCTTTCCTCTATGATTGGGAATGTAGGCGATGCGCAGTAAGCGTGCCTGGGTATCCCCAACAAACTGATGCTCCAAGATATTGCTGTAAATATAGCACGTGTGGGAGAGAGTCTCCAGAGGGCAGTTTCTCCAATTTTAGTTGGTACAATAAACTTGTCAAGTTATCTTGACTCGTGAAAAGTATCTCTTTGGGAGGCTAGAACATATCTGCCCTCAGGTATAATTTTGAACAGTGCTTTGTCTTTAATATTTCTGTTAGCCTTCGATTTTGGCAACAAAATATGTCCTGACTTATCTTTGTTTACGATTTCGTATACTAAATCATCCGTAAGAGTTGAACTTTTCAGATTACCATTTAAATCTCTCACAATATCCCCGGCTGAGTCATAATGCCCTGGACCTAGTGTTACTTTTGTGCTGTAGTACTGCAACTCACCACTCCAGGCTGAGCGCATGGTATCGTCCCGAGTTACTCTGGCCTTTCCACATTCATCGCGTCTTCTAAGAACTCTAAAAAAGGGTTCTTCATTGTCAATACTTAAAAACTTGATGGCCAATTGAAATTCGCATATTCCAACCTCATATGATTCACGACCCAATTCAATGGGGCCATGGAGTTCTGTTATAAAGTTGGCCAAGGTATGATAATAAAAACCCACTCTAATAGACAGAGTTTATTTCCACAACAGTTTCGATGCCCACTGGCATCCTCTTCGGGTGGATACAGAAAAACGAATTCGTTTTTCTGTATCCACTCGAAAAGAATGCCAGTGGGCGTCGAAACTGTTGTGAAAATAAACTCTGTCTATTAGCGTGGGTTTTTATTATCATATTTTGACCTTCACGTAAAAAAAAGTGAAGTTTTTTGCATTGATGTTGGCCAGGGTGTTGTTAGGATGTACAGACAGGGAAGAAGACGGGAGTGTGACGTAGAAGTGGTTAGGCGCCATGTTGTATACTATTTAAGCTTCATTACTGCATCAGCTTTTATATAGGTGTTGAAGCTTTCTGGATACCCTAGCTATTTTACCAGGTACATTTTCATTTTTCGTTTTCCTGAACCTTCGCTTCCTAAAATTTTTAAAATTTTAAAAGCTTTTTTCCTAAATTAAATGTCATTTTCTGCAGCTCCTCGCCATATAAGCCCCTTGCAACTTCTTCCCCCATTCAAATCTTCAACGTAATACAGCATCATTTGTCTTTAGGTTTCATACCCCTAACTTTAAAAATCTCACGTGTCCAACTTTGCTCAAATCCCTTCGCGAACTTATTCCCCGACCGCGACAGTCTTACATAATCATTGATTTTGAAACGCACAGAGCGTGGTGGCGCTCTACGAATATCTTTTCTCACCTCACGTTCAGCGTGCGAACCTCTTTCTAAAATTTCGCTAGGTGATGTACCAATCGTTCGGTGGTGTGAACGGTTGTAGGATGAAGCCAGCGCCTCCAGAATGTCTATATATATGTATGTGTTTTTATGTGTGAAATAGCGATGCATGCGTTCCTTTATGGTGCGCTCAACTCTTTCGGCAGAAGATGCCTTATGCATAGAATTGCTAGTGCAGTAACTGATATTGAACTCTGCCAACATGTTCTGAAAAGCTCGACCAATAAATTCTTTCTCCATGTCCGTACAAAAATAGCCAGAAATCCTGTTTTCTTTCAACATCAACGCTTTGGCGGCTTTAGCAACTGTTTCAGGCGATTTACTTTTCAGCGGAATTAGCCACAAATATCTGGCGAATACATCTATGATAAACAGAATGTAACGGTAGCCTCCATTATACACTGAATATCTCTGCATGTCTGTTAAATCCGCCTGCCAAATAGAATCAATCGAGGCTGCTGATGTCTTGGCAGTTTTAAACCTTTTCTTCACATGCTTATGAAGTGTATAAGCATCCTGCTCCCGCAAAAACCTCTCAACATTTTTTTTCCCTATTCCTCATTATAAACACCTCTGTACAGTCTATTAACACCCCCGTAGGAGGCTGGATTAGAAATGCCATAATAGCTTTTCCTTAATATGTTAGCCATTTGCTTATTTTACAGGCGCGCGGATAGGGTTGGTGGGGAAGGTGTGTTCAGCTGTGGTACATGCGATGCTTCTCCTAAGTTTTTTAACCTGTTCAGATTACCTATCAGGGTTTTTGGGATGTTTAATTGTTGTAGTCTAGCTTTAATATGCTCCCATCCTGCTGGTAAGGGCCTAGCCCACTTTCTCACCAAATCATGTACGATATCAATGATGTTCGAACCCTGTACCGTTGACCCTTCAACAACAACCTCACCTGTATAGAACCATTATATAATGGAATCCTCATTCAATAGATTATAAAGACTTATTCCTTTATTCCTGAAAGTATGTGGTACACTGTTTTTAATACATGCTCGAGATGTTGCGGACTCGCGCCGTTATTCTGGTCAGTATCGCCCCCATGTTTGATACCAACGGGGAACTCCACCGGTTTCTTGTAATTTTCGTACTCATGAAGAAATTTCTGCAGAGCTTCTTGGTATAAGATTCTTTTCTCATCAGGAGACTTTTCACTGTTTAAAAGGTCTACCAATTCGCTTTCCATTCTTTAAAGCCTATTTTTACGGGGTTTTAGAACCGTATCTGGACTCTTTGTGTTTTGTATTGAAGCGTACACCTCGTGTGGAATTACGACTACTTTCTTCATTATATTAAACTAAGATGGGCAGGAATGAACCCCCTCTTTGCACAATAATTCGCTTTTTCTTCCCCACAGTTTGCATGTATTATGTTCTTGTAACGACGTAGACGAGACTTCTGAGACGGTTTCATTGGTACATTGCATTTTATAACGTTAAGACAGATTTCACAAGATGCATTTTAAAAACTCGGTGTCAATATTTTTAACAAACAGCTGTTGGAGAGCCCGTGGCAGCGGTAATAGATTTGTATTAATTCACGGTATTTCTTTAACTTCTTTGTCATTCTGGGATATATACCATTTCAGCCTCGTTTGGGAATATATTCATTCTTAGAAGCACCCTAAATTTGTTTCTCCGATGAAGGTCACAAACCAAATATCCGTAACGCTGGCATGTAGCTTCTCTATAAACTTCCAGAAACTCCTTACGTTGATTCGGGAAAATTTGATTGGCTAATACCTCAATTTGTGATACATCTCTATGTTGTGCGAATAAGACTAGATATTGCGTATTTAGCGACACATCGCGCATGTATCTATTTTTTAAAAATGGATTCTGATTGATGAAGAATACGGTTATGTTAAGATGGTGGGAGAACACTGTAAATGTCTCGGCAAACGTTTTGTCCATTTCTAACGTGAGATCGTCAGTTACAATGACCGTGTGCTCATCAACCTTTATCGAACTAACATCATAAACACCTTTGTGGAACAAAATATCATCTTGGTACTCGTTGAATACGGGCTGGTATGCACAAAATTTGAGAAGAGTTCCCCCTTATCTTTAATGATTTTAAGCATAAACACAGTTTTTGCCACAGCCTGTAAATGCAAGTAGAAAGGCTCGTGAACCTGAATTTTTATACAGAATCCATCTTTAACATGTCACACTCTTAAGTGGAACATTTAGAAAATATAATAAAATTTTAAGTGATGCTTCTTATATTCTGCAGTTTTGTTTTTCTTCTCCAGAACCGTGAATGATAACGAGGATGAGGTACTGTGCCAACAACATATCCCCATCATAAATATTGCAGATGAGTTTGATGATGCCGATGACAGTGTAGTTGTTGTTGAGCTACAGACTGCACCATCACCCCCGCTAGCTTTACTGAACCTCCATCAGCGAAAACTGTAGCACCCCTACTCAACAATTCGAGGAGAAAGCGGGTGCATGACGACATTGCTGATTCGACTTCAGGTGTAAAGCGCGCCAGTAATAGAGCCCCAGTCCTCTACGTCTTACGGCACAACCACTACAGTAGCTCCTTCTACAAATAAAACTGTGCCCCCTTATTTCTACTCAATAACGCCCGTGCCTTCCATGCAACATCTCATTCAGTAGCATAAAATTCAAGCTGGTGCGCACCGCCACCTCCACCCGAGCACTGACTAGAAACTGGTACGTACTCAGGGTCGACCCGCGAACTCTGTTGATCACGTACTGCGGCGTGTAGTTGAACGTATTGTGGAGTTTGTCCTTCAGAGCAGTGAGGGTCGTGAAGTCAGGACACGACTGTCTTTCGGGTTGGGGTCAGACGACGGTGATAGAGATGATTTTTGGGCCGTAATACCCTCCAGGCGTTTGGCTGCCTTAGATGTCGATTACATTTTGGGTTGTATAATGCAGGCCTCTCAAAGCAGTACAGAAATTAACATGGACAACTTCACGATAGACATAGACAACGTTTTCCGTGTTGCGGGACATACGGGCACACCTTATACTCTTAACTTTGCCAGTTATCAAATATTTACAAAACAAGCAAATTTCGATCGTCTTATACTCTTAACTTCGCCAGTTATCAAATGTTTACAAAACACACAAACTTCGATCGCGGTTGTGACTTTATAGCAATAGTCTTGGCTCACATGTTTACCGTACTAATTACAGTGGCCAAAAAAATTTGGCTGCCGACGGTTGTGCAGCGTGCACGTAAACTGGCCATAGACTGAAAGCTCGAGTTTGACTGTAATATGGGGCCTGAAGAGTTAAGAAGGGTAGAGCAGGAAATGAATGCTCGCATAGTTGTATTGGATGATTGTTGTAGGACTGTGTTTTTAAAAGCAGTGTGAGAGAACGTACAAAACCTCTACTTGTTTTAGGGCTGTCAGGGACAACGTACCTCCCCATCCGCAATATAAGGGCTCTTTACGCGGGTTATGATAAAAGCCGAAAATGTATATTTATGTTTCAATAATTAACTAGATTTGAGTCCTTGTGCGACACCAATAAGAATATTTATAATTACTTCAGATTTTGCAAATTTTGTTTTTTTGTCAAATGGAATATATTGAGGGGATGAGACGGTGAAATTTTTAATTTCGAAAAATAAGAACCACCCTAATTTATATATATATATATATATGTTAACCTCTCCGTCTATGGCCCTGGGGTGGTTCGGAATTGACGGGGGGTTCTGGTTAGGTGGCAGCAACGGATGTGTGACTTGCAGTAGTTTTCTTCTATATTACTCTCCGAGTTCTTCTATAGTGGCTCGGAGGACTTTGATAGACTTACTAAAAATGCTGAAGGTTCCGGATTCTTCTTATAGCGTATCCGGAAAGTTTAATGACTAAGTTCTTCTGAAGAGAGCAAGGCTCGAAGGATAAGATAAAAACTATCTTCAACTGTAAATTTACTGCTAAAATGTACAGGTAGTGCTCAGCTTCTGAATTAGCTTCTGAATGCCAATGGAATATTTTTAGTGGGTTTATATACCCAAAAACTGCTAACATCATTATTATTAAATGCTAAAAAGGCTGTATTATTTTTGCACAATATTCGAAAATAAGTAAATTTTTAGCTGTGGTAAGGCTTGAACGAGTAAACAAAATATTTGAAGACGAAACCATATTTTTATCTTAAACTGCGACTTTTCAGATCTGATGTTATCATGATCTGCCAAGTTAACTAAAAGTGGAAATCGGACTATGCATCTTTACACTAAAATATGCATATGAGTAAAATTTTAAGGTTTAAGATGTACAATTTTAATGCTTAGGCAAGACATGATCTCATCTTTTATAACGAAAGGAATGTATACAAAATATGAACATTGCAAAGCTTTAGCACGATTCCTTATTAAGCGAAATCTAAAAAAATGATTATGAGATTTTAAAAAAACAACAGGTCACCAATTATTTGGCAAAGTAGAAAGCAAATCAAAAATTTTATCCAAACTCGCGTTGGGCGATTTTGGTCCTTATGTAAAAATCAATACACACACGTGCATACATATGAGTATAGGCATTATATAAAGTTAAATATATAAGAATATACAGGATTATATAAATACATGAACCATATAACACATGAATTTTTAAAATGGATACTTTTTTCTTAAAATGGATACAAGAACTATATGAATGAATACAAGAATTACATGAAGAATAAGATAGTATAGGAATATGGGAATTATTTATGGTTCATTTTTACAGGGCTCTTCCCTCTAGAATGATATTAATATAATAATGTAACATCCTAACTAATGCTAACTAGATGATAACTATGGGTTTTATAATACAGATTTATATATACAACATAAGTCGGGTGGTTAAGTCTAGTTCACGTGGTCTGGGTACGCACTCTTGGTCGTGCATAAATAGTTTCATGTTCCGTGTCACTTGGTTTTCTTTGTTCCCAGAATGATCTTTTCACCACAAATATACCGAGGATAATAGCACATACAATAATGATACTAACGGCAGATGTTGAGAAAATGGTTACCGGTTGTAGTATTTGTAAGAGGTTATTTTGGTTATCATCCGAAATTTTAAACCGGCTCAATTGATCATTCCATTCAGGGGCATGTAGTTCGGGTAGGATGGTTACAGGTTTTATGGAGAGATTTAAGATCTCTATGACGGGTTTAAATTTAATTTGCGACGGGAATGGGTATGAGTTATTAAGGGTAACGTTATACGGGTTGTATATTTGGAGGGCTTTTGAACGCAAGGAGCAACCAATTGGTAGCCGAATAACCATAGGGATTGTAATGAGGGAATAATTCGATGGACACTCGAGAGTAGCGGCAGTCCTGTTCGCGAAAGAAACCCAGATGTCTGGTCCAATTCGTAGTTGGATGGTTTTAGGGGAATGAAATTTTTTAAATGAACATACGGGGGGGGCATGCCGGTCACGAATTAAATCGATAAAGCAAGACCTAGTAGTTGGAAGAATAACTGGTTTGAGTGGAGGGCAGACGAGTTGTTTATTTGGTTGCGGGAATCGGCAATGCCGGACGTCGCTATCTGACATCATAGAATAAGCTGATAGATCTTTGGTGAGGAAAAGGTAAGGTGGTACGGTGGGTAAATACAATCGATAGACATTAGAGTTATTTTGGTAGGGTGTTGGGAAAGGGTGAAATTTATATACGTCATAAGTGAGGACATCGAAGAATGGTATAATTATGAGGTATGTGTAGGGGCGTGGTCCATGTACAGTCCAGGTGTATTCTAGAAATTGAGGGTAATTAGTGTGGTTGAGTGGGAATATGGGTGATAATTTTAATTGTGACTGGGCGATGTGAATCAAGGACTGAAGTATTTCCCATGGTATTAGGGTGGAAAGAGTGATTTTTCCATGGGCTAGCTGGGTTGCACGCAAAACCTTGGAATGAATCGTAGTTATTCGTTGTAAGTATTTATCGATTAGGGTTACTTGTAGGTTCATTATCTCTATTAATTGTAGATATCTTTTGTGTTCTTTGTACTGAGCTAACATGGATTCGAGGTATGTGAATCTGTCCGAAAGGGAGTGGAGGAAGCGATTGTTTTCGTGTAATGACCTAATAGTTTGTTCTAACATGTGTCCATTATATTGTCGATTTCGCGCGAAGAGATTCAATTTAAGTTCAATTCTTTTAATATCTTCTTCGGTTGCTAATCCGAATAAACCTTTGAACAGTTTCCCTCCTATATCTATCAGTCCCCGTTTAGTTCTTTGGTTAAAGTTTTCTGAGTTTTTAGTTTCAGTTTGTATCCATGGTAAGGCTAATATTTCTGATAGGGCGCGTGCTGTAGTTTGAATATTTTCGAGGGTATTTTCTAACAGAACGCGACTAATCTGATCTTTTCCTTGGAAAGAATTCTGGACTTTACTTTTAAACATTTTTAATTGGGTTTGGATCTGAAGGAGATTGATTTTAATTCTAGCAGGGGGTTGCAAATTTATATAAAGGTCTGCGTGCCTTTCAAAAATTTACCTTCTGCAAGTTTTTCTATAACAACTCCGGTAGAAATTTTAATGCTAGGTCTACAAGAGTAAATAATTTGGAAAATTATAAGGGGGACAATTTTATTAATTTCTACGCCTTAAGTTATACGGAGCTGGGGGTAGTTGTGTGGATACTTGTGTGGATACTTGTGTTTGTGGGCGAAGGGGTCGGCCTCGTTTTGGTGGCAATGGGGGTCGACCGTTGAGCTCGGATTCTGAGCGGGTTCGTTTCTTATGCGAAGGTTCTAGTTCACGTGGGTGATGCATTTGCGGGCGGTATGTAGGGTCCGTGCGTCGATCATCAATCGGCGAAGGTGGTGACAGAGGAGATGGTGGAGTTGGAGGAGATGGTGGAGTTCCACTGAGTGATCCTCTCGAAGGGGTTTCTCCAGGGTCTGGGTCCGATGGGACGCTTGGCTCTGGGGCCTCCTCTTGTTCAGAGATTGCCTCGAGTAATGGTGGTATTACGAGGTACCAATCTTCGTCATGGGTAGCGGTTCCCGCGGTGAGCACTTCAGTTTTTTTATCCCTGCCCGATTTGTTAATATCTTGACCTTTTGAAGGATAGGCGGCTCGAACGCTTGGCAGCTGTTTTTTGGGAAGGTGTTGTTCGGAAGCTATCTTCAAATTGTCAGCGTGAATGATCTTTAGTTTGGAATGATCCCGGAGGTCGAGGATTTCATAACGATTTTTCCGAGGTTTTTCATAATCCTATATGGGCCATCCCATTTTGGGTATAATTTGCGATGAGCACCTGGCGGTTTCACGCTCTTCAGATAACATCGCATACCGACGATTATAGTCCGTTGACGGGGATGACGTCTATGTTGCTCTTGCTCCATCTGTTTTTCGTTGGTCGAGGGCATAGCGGATTGTCAAAAATCTTGAAAGATCGTTCAGCTAGTTGCTGATTTGCTTCTGCCATTTCGGAAAATGATAGAACTGCTGGGTCGGTTTGGTCGGGCAAATCAAAAGGTAGACGCTTGTCGTAGTGATAGAGGACGAAATGAGGGGTGTCCCCGATGGACACATTATAGCCATTGTTGATGGCTGTTTGTACCATGGGAAGGGAATCATCCCATGTACGAGAGGATGCATCGACAACGTGGCGCAGGGCTTCCAAGATCTTTCGATTGTGCCTCTCCACTAAGCCGTTTGCCTGCGGATGGTATGCCACAATGTGTGTATTTTTAATTTTACACATGTTACAGAGTGACTCGAACAGTTTGGAAGTGAAACTAAGGGCGTTATCCGAGATTAGGATGGAAGGAGTGGTATGATTTTGGATGACGCGTTCCACTAGGGCTCTTGTTACAGTTTCCGAGGTCTGGTCTGGAATGGCGGCTACTTCGCTGTAACGCGAGAAGTGATCCGTAAACACAATGATGTACTGATTTCCCTTTGACGTTTTGGGAAATGGTCCCAGTATATCCATTCCAGTTCTTTGCCAGGGCCTTTGGCATACTGGATATTTATGCATCGGAGCTGTGGATGGTACGTTGCCCTTATGCTTTGAACACGACGGACATTCGGCGATGTATTCTTGTACCTTTTTGTTCATCTCGGGAAAGTGGTATCGCTCCAAAAGACTCTTGATGGTGCGATCAGGCCCCATGTGTCCATACAAAGGTGAGTCATGACAAAGTCCAATGGCTATATCGACGAGATCCTTTGGTATCTCCACGAGGTCGTTTCCATCTTCGTTCCTGAAATGTAGGAGCCCATCTTTGAGGTTGTACTGTTCTTTTACCTTCGATGGTTCCTTTTGTTCCAGGCGCGCCCGAAGGTTTTGGGTGTGTTGGTCCTTTTGTTGGGAGTATTGCAGACACTCGTAGTTGAACACAGGAAGAATTCCTATTTTATTCACTTGGGCGTCGGGCTTGAGTCTCCACAATCCGTCTGGAATAACTTGCAGTTTTCCCGGTTTGTATACGATTTTTGCTGCAAAGTCCTGAATCAACAGAGCCCATCTACTCAATCGTCTTTCAAGTAGCTTGTCCTTGAAGAGGTACGTGAGTGGCTTATGATCAGTCTTGATGGTTACATCGTAGCCATAGACGATATTTCGGAATTTTTTCAAAGCCCAATATACCGCTAGGGCCTCTCGGTCCGTAGTGGAATAATTCCGTTGAGGTGCAGGAGAGTTGACTGGCATAAGCAATGGGTAATTCCACACCGTCTACGTCCTGTAACAGGACGGCTCCTAGTCCATAGGAGGAAGCATCTGTGGCTATGATGAAGGGTCTTGTGTAATCAGGATATTGTAAAATGGGATGACAGGTTAGTTTATTAATTAAAGTTTCAAAGGCATGTTGGTGATCGGATTCCCAGTTAAATTTCGAATTTTTCTGGAACAAATTAGTAATGGGTTTAGCAATATTCGAAAATTGGGGATAAAGTTCCGATAGAATCCGACAAAACCAATAAATGCACGGGCGTCGTCGATGGTCTTGGGTACAGGGTACCTTTCCAGGGCTTCGAGTTTGGCTGGATCAGGTTTAATTCCTGTGGACGAGAGTAGGAACCTAGGTATACCAGGGATTCTTGTAAAAATTGCACTTTGCAAGCTTCAGTTTAAGGTGTGCTTTTCTCAAGTGTGATAGCACATTCTGAAGGCGTTGAAAGTGTGTTTTTATGTCCGAACTGTAGACGATAATATCGTCAAGATAAACGAGAGCTTCGACACCTAATAGGTCGGAAAGGACTATATTCATCAACCTAGAGAAATTAGCAGGCCCATTTCGGACTCCGAAAGGTAAAACCTGGAATTCGTAATGGCCTCGGTTAGCGGAGAAAGCAGTCAATGCCCGAGATTCGGACTGACCTCCATTTGCCAATAACCCGATGCTAAATCGAGGGATGAAAAGAAGTTCGCTTTCCCTACGTTCAGAATTGTTTCCTGCATGTTTGGAATCGGGAAACGGTCTGGGATGGTAATGTTGTTCAGGCGTCTAAAATCTATACAAGGGCGAGATGTTCCGTCCTTTTTGGAGACGAGAATCATAGGAGCGGACCAGGGACTAGCTGAAGGCTGAATGACATCCTGCTCCAACATGTCCTTGATGTGTTCCTCAATAGTGACTAACTGGGAATGTGGAACCCGATAGGGAGGAATGAAAATGGGTTTGGAATTGGGTTCCAACTTGATTTCAAAAGGGACCAAATTAGTTCGGCCCAGAGGATCTCCTTTTAGGGCAATCACATCTCTATTTCTTATCAGGAAATCGAGAAGTGATTCCATTAGTTTGGGATCCTGTAAAGCTGGTGACTCCTGAAGGGAGTGCTCCAGACATTTCTTATATTCTTCTTTTAATACTGAAGGATTTAATTCTAAGGAACTGGAAACACGATTTATCATACTGATGGGGAAATCTGAATCTACTTCTACTGTGGAAACAGTTCCTATTTTCTGATTTGAAGTTAATTCTATAGGACTTTTTCCTTTGTTTAAACAAACAACAGGGATAGCTGAATTCTGACTCTGACTAAGGACTTGGGCAATAAGAACATCTCTTTTGAAATTACTTTTCTCTGTAATCAGAGTACGCTCTGACTCTAATAATTTTCCTTGACTGTTAACTACTTTTGCTAGGAAACAAATCTTCTCATAAGGTGCTACTGTTATATGCTCGGTAGGGCATATGAAAAATTGTGAATCTGATTCTGGTTCGGCGACTAAAATTTGCCTTATTGGCTGAACTGAAGCTGGCTGACTGGAAACTGGCTGACTGGAAACTGGCTGACTGGAAACTGCTGACTGGAAACTGACTGACTGGAAACTGCTGACTGGAAACTGCTGACTGGAAACTGACTGTGTTGATCCAACTGGATTCAACAACTGGAACTGATTACCCTGGGGTCTGATTTCTGGAGCGGTTGTCCCTCTGGATGCAACCGGCTGACTTGACTGCTATCAAGTGGAGGGGGTTTCCTATTTCTTTCGGAAATCTGAACTGACTAAGTCTATTAGCATTAAGTTGTCTGTCATTCTCACGGAGATGGTGTGTCCTATTTCGACACTTTACTAACTTTCCGGCTGGGTAAATCTCCCATTGATTCCGGTTAAAAAAATCCATACCTAGTAGGATGTCTGTCTGAAAGGTGGCGACTGTGTCCACTATACAACATTTCGCGGGGTATACCGCGTTTCCAACTTCTAAATATAACTCAATTTCTCCGTATGTAGGTATGGGTGTGCCCGTAACTCCTCTGAGTTGGCAGGATGGTGCCTTAAGTTCATATTTGTAATTTGTATTCTCTAATAATTCATCTACACATTGTTTCTTAATTAACGTCGCGTGTGCTCCTGTATCTAGGAGAGCAGTTAAATCTTGGTTATCGGTGCTACAATTTATTATTAAATCTAGGAGGTCCGCACCTATTATCCTGATGGGGAGTTTGTGTGCGTATCTGGGTTCATTACTGTAATTTAGGAGGGCGGAGGTTGAACTGCCTCCAATGTAGGGTCTAAAAAAGGGCTCGAATGGTCTTCTATGGGAGGACCTGGGTCATATTCTACGGGAATATCATACGCTGGAGGGTGTTCTTGAAAACTGTTCTCTGGGGAAAATGATTCCTCCACGGGTACTTCTACGTACCGAACTAGTTGACCTTGCTGGTTGTACTGAGGTTTGTACATGGGGTAAGAGTGTGGTTGACCCTGTGGTCGTGATCTATTGGGTTGGTAGTTCGACTGAGGCTGGGAATGGACTGGTTTCTGGGGATTGGATGACTTTTGGGATACGTTTTGGGAACGTGGTTGGTTTGGTTTCTGAAAGTGGGGTCTATACCCTGCAGGGGCTTTATCAGCACACTTTTGGCGATCGCCACGGCGATGACCATGTTCGTGACAGTGGGAGCAATACGAGGGGTAATTACATTGACTTATCATGTGCCCAAAGCTATCGCAGTTAAAACACTGTGGAGGAGGGCGTGTATTCTGGGTTTGGGGGGCTTGTTTCTGGGGTGTTCCCTGCATTGGCCTCGATTTATAGGGTTGTTGTTGTTGCTGTTGGTGTGGCTGCTGCTGCTGAATATAATGTACAGGGGTTTCTCTACCTTTCGGTAGTTTGGTTTGCTAAATCGGGGTAATGTTCCCGTGTTTTGTTTATGGCTACACTTACAGGTTTGTCAACATTTAAAAACTCCTGAAACTTTTTTTTAGGTGCTCCGGGTAGGTTTTGGTAAATGGTTGTGGCTACTATTAGATTTCTTTGTTTCGAAGTGAAAGTTATGCCACATGCATTTTCTGCGGCCCGGAGGGCTTCTCCTACAAGTTTATGTGTACGTGTAATAAAATTGTTTAAATCTTCGTGTTCCTCTTTCTTCCATTTAGCTTGGAAGACTGCTTCTAACGTGGCTAAGGGTTGTGCAAGGGTTATTTCTTTAAAAAATTCTAATAAGTTTTGTTTAAAATCGTCCCATGTTGTAGCTTCGCTAATTGATGGGACGTAAGTGACTGTGTCATGAGCATTCCCTTCTTTCGGGTCGATAAATCTTTTTGCTTCCCTAATTTTTATATCATTATCGGTAATATTTTCGCGTAAGAAATGTTGCTCTAAAGATTCAACCCAAGGTCTTACGCGTGGTTCAACAAAACGATTATCTATGGTCCCCTTAAAAATTAAAACAGTATGAGGAAGGTTTACTAGTCTGCCTAAGTTAATGTATGCTGGGGCGGGGGTTTGAGACTGAGACATATTGGCTTGTGTGTTTGGGAGTATGTTTGAAGGGCGCGGGGTAGGTGGAAAAATGGGTGTAGGTAAATTTTCGATGTCAGAAAGCGCACCGTCTGAATCGCTCATATGTGAAGGTACTTATTAATGTGTTCTAATTAGGTCTGCTTGACCGATCTTAATTTATGGAATGATCACTTAAGGGGTTTTCCTAACTACACTATCTAAAAAAATAAATGCACAACAATTTGCCTAACTAGGGGAAAATTTGAAAAGATTGCAAACAAAAATAAAAATGTAAACAAAATTTCACTCGAATGTACGTGAAGGTATGGTAATACTATGTTTGGTACATTAAATAAAATTATACTATACTAACTAGAATAGTAAAAATAACTGTGAAAATAACTGTGACAATAATTCTGTGACAATTCTGTGACAATAATTCTGTGAAATACTGTTTTCAATAAAAAAAATGTATCACTGGTGTCTGAAGTGTTCACTGTGTTTTGTGTTAATTCTGGCTCAATATTAAATATTAACTGTTAATAATATGACTTTTCAAATGTTTAGAATTATTTAAAAAAGAGTTTTGTACTTAACAAGATTCCTACGGCGAAATCCTTAGAGACGTGTCCTGAAGACGTGTCTTGCTGGCCACTTGTTCTTGGATGAAAACTAGGCGTGGAGAACTTGGAGTCGTGACGCACCGGTTCAAGGGTGGATGTGACGAACTAGAAGTCGTGACACGCCGGTCAACTGGGTGTTGGTTCTGGTTCCAGGGTCTGGAAGACTGGAAGAATCCTGGAGTCGTGAAGATCCTGGTTAAAGGGTCGCCAGTTGTTAACCCCTCCGTCTATGGCCCGGGTGGTTCGAAGTCGACGGGGGTTCTAGTTAGGTGGCAGCAACGGATGTGTGACTTGCAGTAGTTTTCTTCTATATTACTCTCCGAGTTCTTCTATAGTGGCTCGGAGGACTCTGATAGACTTACTAAAAATGCTGAAGGTTCCGGATTCTTCTTATAGCGTATCCGGAAAGTTTAATGACTAAGTTCTTCTGAAGAGAGCAAGGCTCGAAGGATAAGATAAAAACTATCTTCAACTGTAAATTTACTGCTAAAATGTACAGGTAGTGCTCAGCCTCTGAATTAGCTTCTGAATGACAATGGAATATTTTTAGTGGGTTTATATACCCAAAAACTGCTAACATCATTATTATTAAATGCTAAAAAGGCTGTATTATTTTTGCACAATATTCGAAAATAAAGTAAATTTTTAGCTGTGGTAAGGCTTGAACGAGTAAACAAAATATTTGAAGACGAAACCATATTTTTATCTTAAACCGCGACTTTTCAGATCTGATGTTATCATGATCTGCCAAGTTAACTAAAAGTGGAAATCGGACTATGCATCTTTACACTAAAATATGCATATGAGTAAAATTTTAAGGTTTAAGATGTACAATTTTAATGCTTAGGCAAGACATGATCTCATCTTTTATAACGAAAGGAATGTATACAAAATATGAACATTGCAAAGCTTAAGCACGATTCCTTATTAAGCGAAATCTAAAAAAATGATTATGAGATTTTAAAAAAACAACAGGTCACCAATTATTTGGCAAAGTAGAAAGCAAATCAAAAATTTTATCCAAACTCGCGTTGGGCGATTTTGGTCCTTATGTAAAAATGAATACACACACGTACATACATATGAGTATAGGCATTATATAAAGTTAAATATATAAGAATATACAGGATTATATAAATACATGAACCATATAACACATGAATTTTTAAAATGGATACTTTTTCTTAAAATGGATACAAGAACTATATAAATGAATACAAGAATTACATGAAGAATAAGATAGTATAGGAATATGGGAATTATTTATGGTTCATTTTTACACTATATATATATATATATATATATATATATATATATAATATATAAACGATACAGTGTGTGTGTGTGTGTGTGTGTGTGTGTGTGTGATGCAAAGCGATAGTAATTCACCTTTATATGTACGTACAAGGAAATATCTGTGTACGTCAAATACGACTGGCTGCCTTCTAAACCAACTGTCTGTGATGCTAGAGCAGCCCAGGAAGGCTAGCGAAGAATTCAAAATGCTTCGAGACGCCGCAGTGAAAGGATCTCATCTCTCTCCTTCTTGTGTTTTATTTTAGGTTAGGCTAGCCACATTTACATACATACATTTCATATATATATTTTTGGGTGGGCCTGAGCTGCCAGGTTAGGTTACTCTATACCCCTTGGAGTTCACATATATACACATACATTTCACATGTATATATGTATATATATATATATATATATATATATATATATATATATATATATATATACACAAAAAGAAGCTTTGTCTTTTCTATACATGCATACACACCCACATGCATATATATATATATATATATATATATATATATACACACTTTTTGTGGGGTAGCCAGGTTAGGTTACGCCTTGGAGATCACACACACACACACACATACATAAAATTTTGGGGGTTACTGTTGCATACCCCCCCTTGGAGGGTTGGAGTGGTTAACAACACTCTAAGCATGTTTCATGCAATGTTGCTTGCAATGTTGCATGCAATTGCATTCAACGTTTTATGCACTCATACTACTAGCTTCACAGTCAATGTTGGAAACCGTTTATTATTTGAAATGTTAAATTACAAAAAAAGGCATTA
This sequence comes from Bathynomus jamesi, assembly GCA_023014485.1. Classification (NCBI taxonomy): domain Eukaryota; kingdom Metazoa; phylum Arthropoda; class Malacostraca; order Isopoda; family Cirolanidae; genus Bathynomus; species Bathynomus jamesi. Next base: position 1,075,941 of record JAJOZX010000031.1, read on the forward strand.
ACGTACACGTACTTCGATTTTAAGGCTTTTAAGTACTTCACTTTACTTCACCGTGGTGTGAAGTGTTTAAGAACTTTTTTGTTTACAGAACATGTTTTTAATACAGTATTTATAAAACTGAAATTCCCTGTCTGGTTAAGAATTTTTTAGTACATATACCATTTCAAAGTTTTATTCATGCTTAAGTATAACTAAGAAACTTTAACATATATTTAAATTTTTTACTCAATAATTTTAATGTTATTATCTACAATTAGATTTGCTCAGGAGGGAGAGAGAGAGAGAGAGAGAGAGAGAGAGAGAGAGAGAGTGTTACAAGGAGTTACAAGGCCAAGAGGAAGCCTCAAAGACCTTTCGGGCCACTCGGGAAGGTTCCTGTCATTAAACTAGTTCATTTTTTAACTATTGTGGCAGTTGTAGAAAACTGGATAGAAAAGCATAAGGCTCTCTCCCCACCCTCAGCTCTTTTCCCGCAGAGGCAAATACGGAAAAAGATTGAAAAAATAACTTGACCCTGGAAAAGTAGCCAATAAAATTTTACAGGAAAGACGAGAATATATAAGCTAGCTCTACAATTACGCTATGCACACATAGAGATCATACACTAGCTAGCACCGCGATATAAACTAACCAATAATATGTTCGTACTTGTGCCGATCGCACATTAACCACTTGGTATCGTTACAAAAACTTCGAACATATGATTTTGATTTTATGCAAAATATTTACAGCTTTATTTACCGAGGTATTGGTTCAACACAAGACCCCATGCCCCACTTTAGGCTAGCCCCAAAATTATTAAGAGAGAGGCAAAAGCTAAGCTCTTCATAGTCTACATCCATGTACGCGCAAAGCCATCACCCGACAAAATGATGAAATGCTTCTATAGGAAAGGGGTGGAATCAGGAATTAAGAGCAAAAATCAGATTTTCCACACCATGCTCTCACCCGTCACGTGCATCCAACCACCCCAGAGAAAGAAAAGAAAAAAGAAATTGCGACGACAGAGGCGCAACTCCACTTCACTTAATCCATGCCATGTATTTTTTTTGTTCGTTATGAAATTATGTTTCTACAAACTATTTTTCTACTCTATTCTTAGTCATATTAACAAGGCAGGCAAGTGTGCGAGCGTATTTTCTGTAATTGTATGTCTGTCATGTGCATGTGTCTACCAACCCTTTAAATATCGCTGTTTCAACTTGAGTCTCCCGCCATGAAAGGTGTTTATGCAGCAAGTGATACAGTGAGTCGTTCATACTTCGCGGAGTTGTGCCATCACGAGAGTAAAGAAAATCTCTTTCCTGCGAAGAATACCAATGGGAGATCCCTGCATCTATCCCTATGTACTTGTCCCTTATGGAGTACGAAAGTTTTTCGTAGATGATCACCCGTTGCTGTTACGGAGAATTCAAGAATCTCCCACATACTGAGGAGGTGTTTGTGAGGCAAGTGATAAAAAACTGTGTTGCTCGATGGTTGATCATGCTATGTGAGGCACAATCAACCAGAGACGTCTCTCTAAAGTGGAGGGAGAATTAAATATAGGAGGAAGTGTTTAAACAAATTCCCACACGGTTACGTTATAATACTATTTTCTTAAATTATATTATTTGTGTGGACAGTTTCAAACCTGAGTGTATTTAGAACTTTGTTCAACCTAGTTTTAACCATGGTTAAACTTTGGCTTGAAACATCCACCAAAGGAAGTTGGTTCCAGATATTAACTATTTTATAGAAGAAATTACAAGAGATGTAGGTACGAAATGTTTTAAGTTCGAATTTAAAACCATTGTTTCTTGTCAAATCGGTATTAAATGAGAATAATTTCCTGTAGTCTATCTACCCTGTCTAGAGTATTTCATTGAACACTTGAAAACTTCAATAAGCTGACCGCGCAACCTCCTGCTCTCTAAGGTAAACAAATTTAAACACTCTAATCTACGTTGATAATTTTGCAGTTTCATTGGAGAGATCAATTTTGTGGACTTTGCTTGTACCTTTTCCAACCTTTCTATATCCATCCTAAGGAACGGAGCCCAAAACTGCACACAATACTCGACTTAAGGTCTAACTAGTGAGTTGTAAAGAGACATTACAGTCTCCTTGTTTCTAAATTGAAAAGGTCTTTTAATATAACCTAATATTTTTAAGGCCCTCTTTTCGACTTCTGCAGTGATTTGACGGTTTCAGATCATTACTAATATAAAATCCTGTCTTTCTCTAGATCAGTCTCAGTCAAGTTCCTCCCCAAGAGACAGTAACCGGTCTTCGAGTTCTTGTAACCTATGTGCATTACCTTACATTTGTCCAAGTTGAATGGCACCTGCCAAGTAGCATACCATTCGCCCAACCTATCAAAATCATTCTGAAGCGTTCTTACTCCCTCCTCGTTACTTACACTATTTCCTAATTTCGTATAATCTGAAAATTTAGAAATTGTACGTAGGAGGCCAACGTCTTTATCGTTAATATAGGCATAAATGATATAGAAAGGACCCATAACGGAACCCTGTGGAACCCCACTAGTGACGGGGGCCCACTCCGAAACCATTCCATTTATTACCACTGTCTGCTTTCTATCTCTTAATCAATCTTCAATCCAGTTGGAAACGAGCTCGGTAATTCCCAGTCCTCTAACTTTAGTCATCAATCTCACGAGAGGGGCCTTGTCAAAGGCTTTTTAAAAGTCGAAATACATTTTATCCATTGATCTAGTTGACTCGTATAAAGTATACACATTATAGAACATTTCTAACAGATTTGTTAAACAAGATCTATGTCGCCTGAATCCATGTTGGAAATAAAAAATTAAATTGTTTGATTCAAGGTTATATGCAATACGTTCTGTAATAATGGATTCCAACAGCTTGCCGACAATTGACGTTAAACTGATCGGCCGGAAATTAAAAGGATTTTGCCTATCACCCTTTTTAAAGATTAGTGTTATATTTGCTAATTTCCAGTCGGTTGGAACTTTCTCTAATTCGGATGTTTATTTGAATATGGTTAGAAAATCGTCAACAATATTGTTAACCTCTTTTAATACCTTGGAAGAAATAAGTCACGACCGGATGATTTTTACTTCTTCATCTTGTCAATTAGTTGTTGTACCTCATCTCTCGTAAAACGTATGGTCTCTTAGGGATGGTCATGGTCATACATAGTCCGGGGATTTGGTACTTCAGCTAAGTCTTCTCCCGTGAAGACTGTAGCGACTAGCGAAGAATTTCTTTAATGTATTAGCTATATCTACAGTATATCACTGAATTTCAGTATGCCACTTTTATCTTTTAGGGGACCGACGGAATTTTTAATTGGCTTCCTGCTTTTAACATGAGCAAAGAACTCTTTAGGATTAACTTTACGGAGTGAAGCAACTCTAGCTTTTTCATCACGTTTAGCTGATCTAATTAAGGATTTAACCCTCCGACATGGGTTTATAGAATTTTCTGAATTAGTCTAGACTCTAGTTGGAATGTGACTTGAGTAGTTTGTAGGCTCTATTTCTTTTCGTAAAAGCAGTGATATTTTCAATGTTGAACCATTTCGTCGTCTTGGTCGACGAGGAGGAAACTAGTTTAGTGGGTATGAAAGTGTCCTGTAATATCTTAGATTGGTCCCTATATGAGCTCTAGGTGACAGTGACATCCTCATTTATTAGAACTTCAAGAGTGTTTAAACTACTTGGAAAACTCTAGAGAAATCCAACTTTTTACATCTTTTCTCGAGTACTACGTAATTAAAACCCTGAGGTCAAACCTAATCAAATTGTGATCGCTGTTACTCAAAATTCCACCAATTGTCAGGTTAGAGACTAGGTCATCTTCGCTCGTAAATATAAGATCTAGTTTACTGTTGCCCCTAGTAGGACCATCAACCCACTGACTTAACAAATTATCATCTACAAATTTTAAGTCTTGAACCTTCAGCATCAACTGCTTTGTTTTTGCAATTTATATTACCGCAAAACAAAAATTACACTAATCTTGTTCAATGATCTGCTTATTTGATTATACAAGTTTATATCCTTATCAACCAGGTAATGACAGAGAGAGAGAGAGAGAGAGAGAGAGAGAGAGAGAGAGATTCATGCTGATTGTAAGTTTACTTTAAACAATTTACTTTGGTAATGAATAGTGTCATTATTTGTAGCTATGTTGCTTTTTATTTTCTGTCTTATCATATCAAAACAAAATTATTTGCTTGATTTTATTACTCTATAAACCTTTACGAAATAAAATATTATCTATTTTTCCATATATTTCTCTTAGGGCTCTTCTGCGTACATATCAAATTATCAATTAGATCTAAGTAAAGCCTTTGGCAAGGTTACAAAAGTTACAGCTACAGAAATGAGGGGTCCCGTGTCTTAAGGTACCTAAGCGCTAAAATTAAAATTCGTCAGGAATCGCCTCCAAAGTTCAGCAATATTCTGGCAACAGTATATCTGTTATTAATTGAGCTAGAACGTTCATTTTGGCTAAATTAGAGTTCTAAGTATGCTAATAAAGATGTTGATGAGTTTTTGGAATAGATTTTCATATTTTATGTTATATATATATATATTTTTTTAAATTTTTTTATTTTCTTATTATGCCGAACTTTGGGTGAACTTTTGGCTGGCGATAGAGGTGAAAAAAGTAGTTCGCTTCATAAGGTTTACAACCATAATTCTAGTGTCGTAAGGTCATTATAACCCAAACCATGCAATAGAGGAAAGGTGAAAATAGTGATATCCATAAAAAACACGTTTTCGCCTGTGGTGGCGCTTAGGTACCTTAAGACGCGCGACCCCTCAAATTACATGTAAGCAAAGATCCTAAGATCCATTTTAGGCTAGCCCAAAATATCCACTCTAGACTAGCCCAAAGGTGAATAATTTTGTTTTGATAAGCAAATGAAAAGAACATAAAGAGTTTGTATCTTATTAATATTCCTTCGTAGATGTAGGTATGTACTCCATTCAGAATATGTACATTTCTTTTAATAACTCTGGAAACTTTAGAAAGATAGTGTGCGCCAAGAGGGAATTATTGGCCCATCAATGTTTGGTTATTGTTTGAATGAAATGTTAGAAAGCTGAATATTGGTTGTGTGCTGGGAATACACATGCATGAGTAACATAAAAGCGTATTCAGATAAATTGATAATTTTGTTTCTAACCGTTAAAGGATTTAAAAATCTTTTGTATATAATTTGTATTTTTTTATGGAGGAAGGAGAGGCCAAGGAGGAATGCCCGTAACCACCCCCTAATAGAAGAAGAGAACCAAAATGAAGGTCCAGGGTTTTCGAGATACCTGGACATTCTCCGTTTGAAAGATTGGAGGTCAAAGACAGGAGGAAAGATGGACTGAGGAAGATTATTCCAGAGTTCACCGGTTGAGTAGATGAAAGAATGAAAATACCGATTAACCTTTGCGTTAGAGGGTTGGACAGAAAAGGAATGAGAATGTGTCGAAAGTCTGGTACTACATGCTCTCCCTAAAAGAGGAGGCATGGAGTTAGAGTGTTCATAAGAGCAGTGTCCGTTATAATAGCGATAGTGAAGAGAGAGTGAGGCAACATTCATGAGACGTAAAGCCTGTGATTCCACCCGGTCAAGTGGGGTTGTGTGTGAGTTTAGCCACCCCACGCATGATAAGCGTACTCCTTACAGGGGCGGACAAGACATCTGTACAGAGACAACAACTGAGGGGGTAAAGAAACTGCGGAGGCCGTACAGCACACCTAACCTCTTAGAAACTGTTTTGGAAAGAGAGTACATGTGATCTTTCCAGGAAAGATCACGAGAAAAGAAAACGCCAAGAATATTAAGAGAAGATGAAGGATTGAGTTGTGTATTATTGAAGGTGAGGGGGTAGTGTGTGTGTGTGTGTGTGTGTGTGTGTGTGTGTGTGTGTGACGAGTAGACAGGTGGAGGAACTGAGTTTTCGAGGCATTGAAAGCCACAAGGTTTTCTCTACACCAGTCAGAGATGGCAGAAAGATCAGAGGTCAAGTTTACCATAGCCGTCCCACGCTTTGCTTTGCGAAGCGGGTGGAGAAGTGAAGAGTGGAATCATCTGCATTGGAGTGGATAGGATAGGAAGTGCGACTTAATAGAGCATTGATAAATAAAAGGAAAAGAGTGGGTGACAGGACAGAACCCTGACAAACACCACTGTTAATAGCTTTAGGAGAAGAACAGTGGCCATCATCAACCGCAGCTATAGATCGGCCAGAAAGGAAATTTGAAAGGAAGGCACAGATAGAAGGATAAAAAACCGAAGGAAGGCACAGATAGAAGGATTAAAAACCGAAGGAAGGCAGTTTGGAAATTAAAGATATGTGCCAGACTCTATCAAAAACTTTTGATATTTCTAGCGCAAAGCAAAAGTTTCAACGAACATTAAAAGTAAATGGTAATAAAATGTAACTGTACGATACTTCGCCTCATCTTCATACAGTAACCTAGTTTTTCTAAATAATTTAGCTTTATCACATGTTAGCTAATTAATTTCAAATACTAAAACTACAAAAAAAATTTTAACTAAGAGTACGGACATATGCAGATGCGAACAAACCTTAATGACAGAATACAACTATGAAAAATTTTATCTGTGCAAGGCTGATGTATGCCAGCACAGTAGTATGGCCGCAAAATGTTCGAGTGCATATGCAATTGCAATGTTGTAATGGTGCAAAGGGGGGTGGGGTTTATGCAACAAGGGAGTTGGGGTAAACCCTCCCTCCCACGTTGCATGAAGGGGGTGGGGGGAATGGGGGTAGGGGATTATGCAACAAGGGGGTGGGGGTAACCCCGAAGGTGCATGAAGGGGGAAGCTTTGGGGGAGAGGGAGGATGACCTCCCCCAAAGGGGATGACCCTAACCTAAGAAGGTAAACCCTAACTTTGGGGGAGAAGGGATGATGGCCTCCCCCCAAAGGGGTATCCCTAACCTAAGAAGGTAAACATTAACCTAAGAGAGGAGAGAGAGGGCATCCTTTCGCCTGGACCGCCAGACGCATAATAAAACTCTTGGTCTTTGCACTTGGCTTAGAAGGTCTTAATCAGCCAGTTGACTTAGAAGGCTTAATCTGGTTTAGAAGGCGTAAATGGCTTGTTGTTTAGGTGTATTATTAACTTTTGAGTCGCCAGATTGCGCTATTACTTAATTAAAGATGTTCTTGACACTGCAGTGGCGGTTCGTGACTTTCAGTTATGGGGGTGCTGCCTCAGAAATTGCGAACAATTGTGTCGATTATATATATATATGAGAGAGAGAGAAAGTCGAATAGATAAATAGATAACTACTCACTACTCAGTCATAAAAATAAGTAAAATAGTATCATAAAATCAATTAAAGGGGACTTACGCTTAACGGGTAATTTCGAATTTGTCAACAATTTTATTTATAAACAAATTCCATTCTTCTGTTTTTATTCTGAGCGAAAAAATATTCTAAGAAATGAAAGCTCTATATTGTAAATAATCCAATTATTATATAATTAACTTCAATCTCACGACAAAAAATTAATGATAACGAATCATTGATAAATGCAATTCGGAAATTAAATTTCGAATTAGCAAACGATACAGCAACACAACTACCACGTCAAACAAACAAATCGGCACTGCTCTGTCCACAGTGCTTTGGATCCTCTTAAACCTGCGATTCTGACTCGTTCTTCGTACGTCCGCCACCGAGGTTTCAAGCGTTTCGAACAAAATCTGGAACTGTTAAGTACGCAGTTCCACGGGAAGGCTGAAGCTACTTTCGTGATTCATTCGTTCGGCATTGAAATAGTTTAAGGAAAAAAGGATATAATCTGATTTAAAAACTCAAAGTTCATTGAAAAAAACAATCAGAGAAGCTATTTTAAATATTTAAATATAAAGATCATAAGATCATGGGGGTGCTGCAGTTCCGCAGTGCCTACCGACGAGCCGCCCCTGCTTGACAGTTGGCTTAGAAATCTTAAGCAACCATTTGGCTTAGTGTATTCATATATATATATTTAATGAAGGTGTATTGTTTATATATATTCCCATTACTCCAGTTATTCCCTAAAATATAATATATATATACTATATATATATATATATTATTATTATTGAATAATAAAACACAAGTACATCATTCTGTTTATTTAGACGAATTATTGGAAATAATTTCATGAAATATATAGAAAATAAATATACAATCAAAATAGTTCAGAAGAAATCTATACACATTTTAAACGATATATATATATATATATATATATATATATATATATATATATATATATATATATATATACAGGGTTTTTCAGGAGGAAAGGTCAATACTTCGGGAGGTGATAGTATCGGTCATTGTAAGAAAAAAAGTTCATATGAACATGTGTCTAATTCTGAATGGTTACGGAGATAGAGCTGTTTGAATCTGATGCGCGCGCAGCTCTTCCTTCCCCTTCCCTCCCCTATAACCTTGAACCATGTAAGCTGTAATGTAAGCATGTAACATAAGCCAAACGACAACTGACTGTTGTGAGTGACATTGTTGGTGTCTGAAGCAGTGTTAAGAATGCCACACACCTTCACACATGCCGAATATGCAGATATGGTGTATGTCTACAGTTTTTGCGATGGAAGTGCAACAGCTGCTGTTGCAGAATACCGTCGACGGTTTCCGAACTGCAGAATTCCGGATCGAAGAGTGTTTACCAGGGTTTTCAACACATTGCGTGAGATTGGTACACTTCCCAGCGCTCATGTTTCATCTGAACGTGAAGGTCAACAAGATGTGGATGAAGTGGAAAACATTCTTCAGTTGGTAGAGCGTAGTCCTACTACTAGCTCACGGAGAATTTCTACACGTCTCGGTGTACCACACACAAGAATATGGCGAACATTACGTGAGGAAGGCTTGTATCCATATCATGTACAACGTTTACAACACCTTCAACCAGGAGTCGCTGCCATGCGACTGGAATTTTGTCATTGGGTAAATGCTAATCGCCGATTGCTTCGATTAATACTGTTCATCGATGAAGCTACTTTCACCCGTGACGGTATCAACAACACTCGTAACTCTCATCGGTGGTCAGACGAAAATCCAAATGCTACTGTGGAAACAAATTTTCAACATCGCTTCTCTGCCAATGTGTCGTGCGGTATCATCGATGATCAGCTGATTGGCCCTGTTACTTTAGAGAATCGTCTTATAGGACAAAGTTACCTAGAATTTCTGCAAAATGAATTGCCAGGACTATTGGAGGATGTTCCTTTGGTTACATGGGCTGGTATGTACGTTCAGCATGACGGAGCTCCTCCACATTCTACCCGTCTGGTGATGCAATACCTAAATCAAAGTTTTCCTGGTCGATGGATCGGCCGCGGTGGTCCCATTCAATGGCCACCAAGGTCTCCAGACCTCCCTCCGTTAGATTATTGTTTGTGGGGGTGGATGAAAAGTCAAGTTTACAAAAGAAAGGTGGATACATGAGACGAATTGCTCGCGCGCATTTTGGATGCTGCTGCCCGCATAAAGGAACGTCAAGACCAACTCAGACGAACAACACGCGATCTTCGCACAAGAGTTGCAAAGTGCATTGAGGTTGACGGTGGGATTTTCGAAAACGTATTGTAAACTGGAACAAATTTGTCATTTCTGTATCTGATACCATTCAAAATGCCAGTGTTTAAACATTAAATGTTAGAAAGAGTAATTGGTTTCTCTTTTTTGATTACCATTAACAATGCTTTTGTATTTGTAGATTCAAACAGCTCTATCTCCGTAACCATTCAGAATTAGACACATGTTCATATGAACTTTTTTCTCACAATGACCGATACTATCACCTCCCGAAGTATTGACCTTTCCTCCTGAAACACCCTGTGTGTGTGTATATATATATATATATATATATGTGTGTGTGTGTGTGTGTGTGTGTGTGTGTGGTGTGTGTGTGCATTCTTAAATAATAATATTAGTACAGGAGAAATCTAAATACACATTTATATTAAATAATAAAATGCTACCACTTCTTTACTTACTTCGAAGAAACTGTCAGCAATTCGGGACTTTCCATGAACTCCTCAGCATAGATGAATCAATGATACCCGACCATGGACATCACAGCGCAAAACAGTTTATAAAAAATAAACCCATCAGATTTGGATAGAAAATGTGGATGCTTTGTTGGGCTGATGGCTATCCTTATAACTTTTCCATATATTGTGGAAAAGAAGGCGATACCTTCGTCTGGGATTTCGTGTTGTCACTGAGATGCTCTACTCAGTAAAAAATAGCGATGAACATGTATTGTTCTTCGATAACTTTTTTACAAGCCACAAGTTATTAGTTGATTTGACCTCGAAGAATATACGAGTTTGTAGAACGATAAGAGATAACCGGACAAGCACCTGCCCTTTAGTGACACAAAAGGAAGTGGAGAAAAAAAATGAGGCTTTTATGATTTTAGATCAGATGGAGTTGTTTTGTGTGCTCGGTGGAATGATAATTCTAATGTAACAATCGCTAGTAACTACTGTGGGCTAAGCCCAGTGCAGAAATTGGAGAGGAGAGTAAAGCAAGTAAAAAAAAAGGTTGTAACGCAACTATTCTTCATCAATATGTACAAAAAAGGAATGGGAGGAGTTGATGTACTGGATCGGATGCTGTCTTCATACAGGCCATGCTTACGCTCTAAAGAGTGGTGGTGGAATCTATTTGCTCATATTTCGAATATGTCCGTTGTTGCTGCATTCTGGTTCTACCACATGTAAATAGCTCCACAACTCTTTCTCACCTTCAGTTTAGAGAGGAAGTTGCAAGATCACTTATAAAAGTTCAACAAGAACGACGCAGACAAGGAGACCCATCTGCACCACTTTGTAAAACAGCGCGAGATGATGGCATTAATCACTTTTTAGAATCATGTAATCAAGGTAGACGTACGGTTGACAAAAGAATACAAGATTACACTGCAGAAAATGCGAGAAAAGGTTGCATAGAGACTGTAGTGCAATGTATCATAAGAAATGATTTTATTTGAACTTGAAACTAAATAAAATGCTGTTTTAGTTATATATATATATATATATATATATATATATATATATATATAAATGAACCATGAATAATTCCTATATTTTATATTCATTCGTAATAATTCTTATATAATTCGTATATTTGTATAAATCCTTATATTTATATAATCCTCTTGTTCATTATATTCATAATACTTATATTTGTATACATTTATGTTCATATATTTATTTTTACATGGAGAGCAAAATCGCGTAATGCTGACACGAGTTTGGATAAATTTTGATTTGCTTTCTATTTCACAGTTGGTGAATTATTTCTTTAAAACTACTAAATCATTTTTTAGATTTAGCTTAATAATGTAATCTTGTTCACTCCCTGTATACGTTCGCTCTTCGTTGTAAAAAGATGAAGTCATGTCCTGCTTAACGTTTAATTTTGAATATTAAGCATTTAATTTTTGCTCATGTGCATGTTTGTTTGTAATTCATGATGGGAAGGCATATTTCAATTTCCATTTTTAGTTAGTTTTTTAGTTAACATTTTTAGTTTAGTTAACCTCTGCAACCAGGATTCTTCCAGTCTTCCAGACCCTGGAACTCGAACCAACATTCAGTTGACCGGCGTGTCACGACTTCCAGTTCTTCACATCCATCATTCGACCGGTGTGTCACGACTCCAAGTTCTCCACGCCCATTCTTCGTTCAGGAACAAGTGACCAGCAAGACACGTCTTCAGGACAGTCTCCAATGATTTCGCCGTAGGAATCTTGTTAAGTATAGATCCTTTTTTCAAATTTTTGAGAAGTCAGTATTATTAACAGTTAATAATTAGTATCAAGCCAGAATTAACAAAAAATACAGTGAACATTCCATACACCAGTGATACATTTCTTTTTATTGAAACCGAATTATTTCCACTATTATACTTAGCATAGAATAATTTTATTTAATGTGCCAATCATAATATTATCGTACATTCACGTGTATTCGAGTGAAATTTTGTTATTATTTTGTTTACAATTTTTTCCAAATTTTTCCCTAGTTAGAAAAATTGTCCATTATTTGTGTATTTCTTAGATAGAGTAGTTAGGAAAGCCACTCAAGTGATCATTCTATAGATTAAGATCGGTCAAGCAGACCAAATTAGAGTACATTAACAGTACCTTCACATATGAGCGATTCAGACGGTTCGCTTTCTGACAGTGAAAATTCCCCTACGCCTATTTTTTCACCTACCCCGCGCCCTTTAAACATATTTCCAAACAGGCAAACTTCAGATCAAGCACAAGCTAACATGTCTCAAACCGCTTCCCCAGCATACATTAACTTAGGTAGACTTGTAAACCTTTCCCATACTGTCCTAATTTTTAAGGGAACCATAGATAATAACTTTATTGAACCGCGCGTAAAACCTTGGATTGAGTCTCTAGAACAGCATTTCTTACGCGAAAACATCACAGATGATGATATAAAGATACATAACGTACACCTGTCTCTGAGCTTGAACCGATCGGACTTGCACTTCTCACAATAGAATACGATGGAACTTCCGTTGAGCAGCATTCTCAATGCCATATACAATGTGTCCGTGACGAAGTCATTGCGTGTGTTCAGGCGTAAAACAGGTGCCGTTAACTATGTACTTGAAACGACTTGTAGACAAACAAACTCTGGTAAACGGAATGTTATTTATTTAAGTGTTGAGGAGATGAATAGAGTCTTCGTGATAGTTGGGAAGTGGAATGAGGATCGTTATAAAATACCTGCAGGTGTAGGTATAAGAAGAGAACAGATTAATGAAGCCTCCTCATATGCCATTGTTTGTACGTTATGTATAAATCGCAACCAGCCATGCATTGATATACGGCTGATGTGGAAGAATGCTTCTGATAATAAAGTCCTTGTCCCTACGCGAAACGGTTTCATCTTTGACAGAATGTTTGAAATTGTCGGTTTCCGCAAGCGAAAGCCTATATTAGACGTACGTATTACGAATATCTTTAATTTGATACGGTTCTCGAATCGGTTTACCGAGGATAGGAATGAACATGGCGAGAATGGTCTAGAACTGGATGCTTATTTAAAAGATTTAAACTCTTCGAAATATCATGAACTTTGGTACAAAGGACTTGAGCGGTACAGGGCAGACCTCACCTACACATTTCACCCTGAAGAACTATTTCTTTATATAATGAGCAGTTGTCGCTACGACTTAGAAGATTATTTCAACTGCCGATATGCATTTTGAAGAAGAGTTCACCGTTGAAAAGCTAGGATCGGTAAGAATAAACCCTCGATTGGAAAGCAATGTTTATAAACTTGAATTTAATAGTGATGTTGTCGATAACGATGCCCTCTTTCTGCGCGTTTTTGATTGTATTTTGTCCGTGTTTAAAGAGAGTGATAACTTGCCAACCGAATATAAAGTGGGCACAAAAATAGTATTGAACGAATTGAAGGCCCTTTACATCGAATATCGGCATTCACATACCTTGAGCGGTGAAATCTTATTTATTGTATAGTACAAAGCAACAATGATTTAACTGTAGATTCGATCACGTGCGAGTTTAGTATTTCAGTTAAGCGCAGTAGAACAAAAAGTGTATGTATTTTGATGTATATTATTTTGCAGTATATTTATTTTCTATCTATTTGTTAAAATTTTATTATTTAATATAAATGTGCATATAGATTTCTCCTGTACTATTATTATTTAAGAATGTATATATATATATATATATATATATATATATATATATATATATATATTATATATATATATATGTGTATATATATATAAAATTTAAAGTGTGTATAGATCTTCTGAAGTATTTGATTGTATATTTATTTTTTATATTTCATGAAATTATTTCCAATAATTCGTCTGAATAAACAGAATGATGTACTTGTGTTTTATTATCCAATAATATATATATATATATATATATATATGTCCCACAAAAAAGTACACCCAACTTTAGATTGTACTAACTCCTCCAAAAATTGAGGTATTTGGATCTGTTTGTTTGATTTAATATAGCAAATTATTCTTTGTTAACGTTCAAATTTATTCGTGTTTAAACGATTTATTGTTTAAGCATCTGCTTTTAACTGAAGGGTATAGCAAAATGGGTTGCGCGGAATGATCATTTTCCCAGCCAGATAGCTCCTCTTGCTTTAACCAATGTGCTACTTTTTACGTCGAAGGATATTGCAAATATTTTTTTTAAATAATTCGAACTTTTGTATCTAAGATACGAGTCATACATATAAATGAAGAATCTGAATTACTAAATTTATAAATAACTTTGAAACCCTTATCATGCAGTTTACACGAAGGCAGCGCGTTCTCATGGTCACAACTTATCTGCAAACTAAAAGCTTAAAACAAGTTCAGAATACCTTCGAACTGCAATTTCCCGATAGAGCTTCTCCAACTAAACATACAATTTTGAAGAATGTTCGGAAATACAAAGAAGAAGGAACGGTCCTCAATTTGAACAAAGGACGTTCAGGCCATCCGAAGACGGCAAGAACAGACGAGAACATTCAGCATGTTCGGCATTTATTAGAGAGACATCCAAAAGTGTCCACCAGGCGAAATGGTACAGAACTCTCACGCATGTCATTTCATCGAATAGTTCGTGAGGATTTGAATTGTATCCATACAGAATGGAAATTCGACATCAACTCATTGAAGGAGATCTACCTCACCGCCTAGATTTGCCCAGTGGTTTCTTGAAAAACCAGAAAGATTCACGGAACAATTAGTGGTTGGAGATGAGGCGGCCTTTTTTATGAATGGTCTAGTGAACAGACAAATCTGCCGTCAGTATGCATCAAAAATCATCCACCTGACAATCATATCTACGAAAAGAATAACTCTAGACAAAAACTGTCTCTCTGGGTAGGATTGTGCGGTAAGGAGTGTTAATTGGCCCGGTCTTTTACGATGGTAATCTAAATGGTGAAGCTTACCTAGAAATGATAGACCGAGAAATCCTTCCACAAATACGTATTACTTATGGAAACCGATTTAATCGTATTTGGTGGGTGCAAGACGGAGCTCCTGCTCACAGGAGAGTTATTGTGAAGGAACGCTTGCAGGAAGTCTTCCACCAAAGAGTAATTGCTACAGGCCATGACATTGAATGGCCTTCCAGAAGCCCTGACTTGACCCCGTGTGATTACTTTTTATGGGGTCATTTCAAAAATAGAGTATTTGCATCACAACCTATCAATTTAGATGATTTGAGGACTCGCATCAGAGCTGAAATCAACTTGTTAAAAGACAATCCAGATCTTATCAAAAGAGTGATGGGGAAGATGAGAGCTCGGCTCCAGATTTGTATCGATAGGAATGGCGGTCATGTTGAAATAAAACGAAACTAAGCATAACTTTTGCAATAAGGAATAAAGAAAAATCTGCTTTGTATCTTATTAAAATTATGTTAAAGTATCTATTATTATGTATTTGTCTTTTCATTACATTGATAGCACACACATTATTTTTCATTGACCAATTTTTCGCAATCCATTTTGTTGTACCCTTCAGTTAAAAGCAGATGCTTAAACACTAAATCGTTTAAACATGAATAAATTTGAACGTTAACAAAAGAAATTTGCTATATTAAGTCAAACAAACAGATCCAAAATATCTCAATTTTTGGAGGAGTTAGTGCAATCTAAAGTTGGATGTACTTTTTGTGGGACATATGGTATATATATATATATATAAACGATATTAGGGAATAACTGGGTGATGGGAGTATATATAAACAATGCACCTTCATTAAATATATATATGTATACACTAAGCCAACTGGTTGCTTAAGATTTCTAAGACAACTGTCAAGAACATCTCCTTTAATTAAATAAAGAGCGCAATCTGGCAACTCAAAAGTTAATAATATATATATATACTGTATTAGGGTGTCCCAATTTTTTTTCTTAACACGACCTGACCACTCGTGTCATGCCCGGATGTGGTTTGGGCTAAAGCATTGGCTTTGTGATTTTCAACTCGATCAGATGATATTTAGAGGTCCCGACGTTTGATGACTTTTTTTTGGTTTTCAGAATTGATCATTATGGCGTTGATAAGATCAAACATCAAGTTGTGGCTTCTTGAGAGGTCTCCGATAGCAGAGCTGGCTAAATCTCGATTACCAAGTAATATGGACGTGTTGCTCCTTTTCTTCTACCATCACCGCGACCAAAAAAAGACAGATTCCAACAGTGTCAAGGCTGTAATATCGGCTGTATTAGAAATCTGGGCTAGAGCCAACTCGAATCTGGCAACAACCTCCGTTCATGCCTCGACTAAACTGAAAGCTTTGGTTCAGAGGTATCGAAATTTGCATAAAAACAAGAACAAGACTGGAATGACTTACACTATGCAGCGGGATGTATTCTTGGCTGATATGGAGGATATTTTTGATGTCGCCCGCTCAGACGTTCTGGATCGGGGAGATATCCCTCTTGAAGACAAGGAATTCCTCATTTCCCAAAGGGCAGATCGACATACGAGTTACATGGGAGGTGAAGATAGAAAATATAATGCAGCCACAATGAAAAGACAGGAAAGGGAAAGAGCTCTTGAGCGGGCACACCGGCGTCAAACGGAGGAGGCTCTAGCTGTAGGAGTCACAGAAGAGGCTACCGACAGCAGTTCTAGCACATCGTCAGCTGACAGTGGAAACGAAGCCGTCACTTGTGGACTTAAACCTTCGAAAGCTCCCAAACATGACAGACTAAAAGAAAGTCTGAGTGATCTTGACCTGGCAGCAACTTGGGATCGCGAGGGCCTTTCTGTTCGACAAGCAATATCAGCGTTTGCTGCGACTGCAAAATCCCTAGCTCTCGGTCCTGACAGTGTTCCATCAAAGAGCACGGTTCACCGCTTCCGACAAAAGGCCCGTACAATGATAGGGACCAATGTTATTGGCCACCTCGAGCAGCTTCCACCTCGACTGCAGATCCACTGGGACACAAAGATACTCACTGACATCGAACAGGAGGGTAAGTCAGTCGATCGGATTGCTGTTCTGGTGACTGGGGATGGTGTGGAAGAGCTATTAGGAGCACCGAAAATAATAGACGGCACAGGACAGCAAATGGCAAGCGCAGTCCATCAAGCGCTCACCCTAGTCGGAATTCAGGACAAGATCATAGGCATGGTGTTTGACACGACGGCATCAAACACAGGGATAGTGCAAGGTGCGTGTGCGCGTTTGGAAGCGGCATTGGGAAGATCTCTTTTATGGTTTGCTTGCCGTCATCACGTTCACGAAGTGATTCTCAAGGATGTCTTCGTCGTGTGCCTAGGAACACCACCAAGTCCTCAAATCCCACTTTTCAGGAGATTCAAGGAGGCCTGGCCATCAATGAACCACTGTCAGTTGGATGCATTTGACAAGGACGAGGTGGCTAAAGCCTTCATAAATGACAATGCTTGCCTTTCACAAATGCGACTTGAGGTAATAGACTATCTCCGCGATGCCCTAAGAAGTGGTAATCATCCTCGATAGGATTATGAAGAACTTCTTCGACTGAGCCTCTTGTACCTCAGAGACGACGTAGGACGTTACAAGCTTCGGCCTCCAGGGGCTTACCATCAGGCCAGATGGATGGCCAAAGCTATTTACTGCCTGAAAATAGCATTACTGCAGTCCCAGTTCTCCAAACTTCGTCTCCAAGAACTGCAAGGGGTTCGCCGTATGGCTCTCTTCGTGAGCCTTGTATACGTGCGTCACTGGCACGAGGCTCCCATCGCCATCAAATCTCCCAAAAATGACGTCTGTCTTGCACTGTTTGATGACAGAGTTGACGACAATGAAAAGCGTAACATGACGGCTAACCTGAAAAAGCGCCCTGGGAAAGAACTCAAACGGGTCCAAGGCAAGGGACTGCAAGTGGATGGCCGTTTAAGTCCGTGGGTGACGAGTCGATCCACCACACTCTTCCAGTTTCTCCAAGTTGAGCAGACGTTCCTCACCAAAGACCCTGAACATGGCCTACTGACGAAAACTACCGTCTGGCAAAGAGCCGAGCTGCAGAACTGATGGTGGTCAATGATGCAGCAGAGTGAGGCATCGCCCTCATTGAGAAATACACAAGCAAACCTCTGTGCCGTGATGAAGAAGACCTCCAGTTCCTCCTTCGAACTGTCCACTCACACCGACGGAATGTGAGCCGGAAGGGAACAAAAACGGATCTCATGAAACACGTGTTTAGTTAAAATGCATAAATGTGATGCTTTGAAATTGTTGTTTGTGTGTTAAGATTAAAATACATGTTTATTTTGTATAATCATCTTTGTGATGGAACTTTTGAGAGAAATATTTCAGTTAATTTGCCTTTCAGTTAAGAGGAGAAATAAAGTGTTCAAAGTTCGGGACCTTTAAATTTCCTTCGATCTCTGAAATTGTACAGGATGACTTCTAATGGGAAACATCAAAAGAGCACAACACGAGCGGATTTGTATCCCGAAAAAACATTTGGCCCCCTATGAGTTTGAGACACCCTAATATATATATATATATATATATATATACACCTAAACAAGCCATTTACGCCTTCTAAGCAACTGAGGTTAGGGATACCACCTTTGGGGGGAGGCCCTCCCCACTTCTCCCCTAAAGTTAGGGTTTTCCTTTTTAGGTTAGGGTCATCCTCTTTGGGGGGGTCATCCTCCCTCTACCCCAAAGCTCCCTCTTCATGTGCAACTTGGTGATTACACCCTACCCCTTGTTGCATAACCCCCTCCCAATTTCCCCCTCATGCAACTTGGGGGTTTCTCCACCCCTTGTTGCATAAACCACCCTTTGCAACATTCCCCATTTACAACATTGATCAACATTGCAATTGCATATGCACTCGAACATTATGCGGCCATACTATTCAGCGCCACTGACTCAGTAGGTAACACCGTTCCCACGAAACGAAGTGAATATATTGAGGGTGGGGGTTCGACTGCCCAGATATTGGATAATAATAACTTTAGAATTAGAGCAATGGGCCAGGTTTTGGCCCTCCTGATTGATTAATTATTATTTATTACTTCATTTTATTGAGATGGCACTGCCTTACATTCTATGGATGTCAGCTTTGGCACGATAATGTGAAGTGTGCTCAAAATTTACGATATTTTGATGCAAATTATCATAAAATGATTAAAATAAATATGAACGTCTGATCACAAAGAAGCAATCATCACGTATGGAACCAAACTAATTTATTTAACTATAAAAAATTTTCTAAATAAAAATTCTGAGTCGCTTTCAAGCCTTCAGTATGCTACCAACATAAGTAGATGAGTAGCTACTACAAGTAATAAATACTGTTTATGACACTAATAATTTTGTGATACTGCATGTATAATATCAAAAGAGTTTAAGTTTCCTTATTGAAGAAGACAAGCAAACATTAGCTCGTGGGTAATGGTATCTCATGAGGGATAAAGATTTTTTCTTATTTCTATGCCTAATTAAGTAACCGTAATAAGGAAATTTAATGTACAATTTCTCTTTGTCTACCGGCAGGGGTACTCAGACTTTAGGTACATAAGATTTACTTTTGCCAGCCTCATCCTAACACGGTTTACCACCACTGAATTGACAAAAAATAATAAATAATAGTCATGCAAAATACATTTATTTAAATAATAATAATTATGGAATAATAGAACATTCTTTGGTTCTTACATTATCAAAGAGACGTAAATGATTTGCACTACATGGCGACAGCAATCTGTGCAAAGTTTGGATTATAGTTGCTGACTGCTAGCTAGTAGACATGCTAATTGACTTTCACTTCAAATCATGATGTTAAGTGCAAAAAAAAACCAAAAAAAAACTTCACTTTTTCTACGTGAAAGTCACAATATGATAATTAAAAACCCACTCTAATAGACAGAGTTTATTTCCACAACAGTTTCGATGCCCACTAGCATCCTCTTCGGGTGGATACAGAAAAACGAATGAACCATAAACAAGAGGACAATCCAGAACCTTTAAGAAATTGCACATACAGGGTGTCCCGTAAGTCTGGACCCATAGGGAAAAATAATAAAATTACAAAATAGTCCAAAAATTTATTACATAATCTGTTCAAAGTGTCCGCTGTTGTGTCGCACACATAGTTGAAGACGCAATCTCCACTGCGACAGCACTTTCTGAATCACAGTCGCAGAAATTTCTTGACACGCCTCCACAATGCGTGCTTAAGGTGGAAAATGTTCTGAAGTTTGACCTCGTACACTTTGGCTTTCAAGTGGCCCCACAAATAAAACTCCAGCGGAGTAAGATCATAATAAAAAAAATAATAAAAATAATAATAAAAATAATAAAAAAATATATTATAAATAATTTTTGGACTATTTTGTAATTTTATTATTTTCCCTATGGGTCCAGACTTACGAGACACCCTGTAGATTAGGTCCCGTTATCCCGACAGGGAGGGCATGTTATTAAAGGGACCCGCTTTTTTAAACACATTCGCATAAATTTAAAACTATCTTCTTTGTGATACATACAGATTCTTTATTATTTTAATAATTATTACATTTATTATTAAATATGTTACATTTAATATTGTATTATTATTTATTACAGAAATTATAAATTTGATTATTACATTGATTATTACATTGTTGTTTATTATACGAAAATTATAAACCGAAAAACAAATGAAAAAGGGGGGGAGAGGAGGGAACATTCAAGAGACCGCTACGAATAAATTAGGTTCCGTTCTTCCGACACAGGAAGGGCATTTTTATTAAAGGGACCAGCTTATAGTACATTCGCATGAATTTAAAACTATATACTTGTTCTATACATTTATTATACATTTATTTTTCAATTATTACATTTAATATTGCATTGTTATTTATTACAGAAATTATAAATTTATTATTACATTGATTATTTATTGATTATTAATTATTGTTATGTATTATACAGAATTGTAAACCGAAACGGAAGGGCATTTTTATTACAGGGTCTGCTTATAGTACATAAGCTCAATTAAAACTATCTTCCTGTTCATACATACAGATTCTACTATTTTTGACATAATTACTGCATTGATTATTGCATTTACATTTTTTTTTAGCATTTATTATTATTACCTTTACACTAATTACATTATGTTAGAACCCGTTCACCCGACTCCGTAAGGGGATTTTTGACCAAGAATCTCATTAAAAGGGTCTAACTTATAGGTACCCTCGTACAAATTAAAATTATCTGCTTGTTCTATGCACACAGATTCTATTATTTTTCTTTTGACATAATATTACATTTATTAAAGTACTTTACTTGATTCCCAATCTATAGCATTATATTTTGGCTGGCGTGATGAAAAATAGCATTATGGTGTTACAACTTCTGAAGGCATATTTGTGTTCCTTAATACGGGTTGCAATATTTCTTCCAGTTTCTCTACGTATACTAAATCACAACTTTTACAGGGAATGCTGTAGACACAGGTTTGTTCCTGTTTGAAACGTATTTCCTAACCAATTTACTTTTCACGGTAGATGAATATTTGAAAGCCAAAGCAAACTTAAATTTCGTCAACGGTTTATCTCTTTCTAAGCCGGCAATGTAAGATAAACTCACATATGTTTTTGGTTAACTGACAGTCTCCGAGAGGCATAAAAGTTTTTCTGGCTTTAAAATACGCCTTTCTGATAAACCACTCAGGATATTTTAAATCCTTAAAAATGTTCCAAATCTTAGAATTTCGGGGTCTAGCAAATGTGGGCTAAAATCCTGAGTGCTCTTAGAAACATGGAAGAAATAACTGAGCGCTTTTAATCCTTCATCATGATATGAAAAATAATGATGTACGAATTACAATGGGTAGGTTTTCTATAGACCGTGAAATTGGGCTTTCGCTTTCGTTAATGACCAAAACATCTAGAAAAGGTAATTGTTTGTCATTCTCCCATTCATATTTAAATTTATAGAGGGAACAAGATTATTTAATGACTGAAAGAAAGTGTCAAAGTTGTTCCAGTGGTCAGGCCAAAATGAGAAAATATCATCTACATAACGAAACCAAATAGATTCCTGGGACATATTGTTGGCAACAATTCCGACTCATATATTCCATGTATACTGTAATGTACTCAGTATTGGGGACAAAGGGGACCCTATTCCCATACCAAAACGTTGCAAATAAATGTAAATGCAATAATCAATTGCAGTAATTATGTCAAAATAGTAGAATCTGTATGTATGAACAGGAAGATAGTTTTAATTTGAGCGTATGTACTTATAATAGGGTGGATCGATTTTACATTTTTTTCGATTTCCATATTCTAATAGAGACAAAAACTTGCGCATGCATGAGAAAATAGCCTCTGCAAAATTTTAGCTTAATAGGTAATCATCTTCTGCCCCCGGCAGAGCGATGAAAATCATATTTTAGTAGTCAAAAACGTATTTTTCTTATAATTTTTAAAATATTTCAATATGCATCAAAATTATTCCTAATAACTATAAAGTCGATGAAAAAGACCTCATATGATCGTTTTTCCAAGCGCGTTGTCCTACGTTAATATCTTTTGCCCCCGGCAACAACGTCAAATGTTGAAAAAATAGGTAATTTATATACATATTTTCAGATCATATAGTTTTAGTTCAAGAACCAGAATCCCAGTACATGGGGCATTTCACTCCTGCATCAGGTTCTGCCACTGCAATAACATCAGGTATCATCAACTTTCTAGAGACTAACAATATTAGCACGGACGACATTGTGGCTATCGGCTGTGATGGTACCGCAGTGAACACGGGTCGAAAGGGTGGAGCCATTCGTATGATTGAAATGAAACTACAAAGGCCAGTTCAGTGGATCATATGCCTATTACACGGTAATGAATTATCACTGCGACACCTCATTCAAGACTTGGACGGCAAAACAACTGGGCCAATGGGCTTTACTGGACCAGTTGGAAAACAACTGAACGACTGCGAAAAACTTCCAATTACAGAATTCGATGCCATTCCATCTCCCGACATTGACATAGATGATGCCGAGTTGAGCACTGACCAAAAATATTTGTTAGGCATCTACAGAGCAGTGTCGAGCGGTAGCTGCTCTTCAGCTCTCGCGGCTCGAAATCCAGGTAAGATGGCGCATTCCAGGTGGCTGACAACAGCAAATAGATTTCTGCGCCTCTATGTTTCAACCAGTGAACCCTCCAGCACCTTCAACGAAATTGTGCGATTCATTATGACAGTTTACGCACCAATTTGGTTTAAGATAAAGAAAAACTCGTTTCACTGAGGGCGCAAAACATTTTTTCGAAATGATGCGTCTCTCTCAGACCATGCCTCAAAGATCTAAGACAATCGCCAACAAAGTCCTACGTAGAAATTCTTTCTTTGCTCACCCAGAAAATATTTTGATCTCAATGCTACATGCCGATGAGCAACACACAAGAGAATTGGGATGGAGAAGAATATTAAAAGCACGATCAAAACAATCACCAGCGGGGGAAATTCGAGCCTTCGCCATGCCTGAGCTGCTCTACGATAGTCAAAACTATTACGAAATGATCAACTGGCAAACGGCTGAGGTGACCGAACCCCCCGTTACAAAAACAATACCTGATACCCGAATAAAAGAGTTTGTTGAGACGGGAGACCAGCCTGATGGACTGATCCCACTATTCCCTTGTCATACTCAAGCGGTCGAGAGACTCATCAAATTAGTAACCGAAGCCTCTGCCAGTGTAAGTGGAATAGAAGAGAGGGACGGATTCATCCGCTCCCGTCTTCACTCCCGAACAAAAATTCCACGATTTGATTCTAAGAAAGATTACCGTATGTAAATCGACATGCAGCCAAAGGAAGGGTGGTTGGGGCTGGATAGGGTGGAACTCGACGTACAGCCACCTCCTCGTGGTGAGTTCTGGGTTGCTAATTTTATAAAATTAGCAAGCGAGGAGCTGTACTTAGTACTTATCGTACTTATAACATCGCATTAACGTAATTATAATCCACATTTAGACTTTTCTCGGGGACAGAAGATATTACTCTAGAGTCATAAAATTTTGCGTGTGTGTTATTTCATGCCTAAGCAACGATATAAATGCTATGGGAAATATATAAATACATTATTTAAGACAAAGAGCCGATCTGAAAATATGTATATAAATTACCTATTTTTTCAACATTTGACGTTGTTGCCGGGGGCAAAAGATATTAACGTAGGACAACGCGCTTGGAAAAACGATCATATGAGGTCTTTTTCATCGACTTTATAGTTATTAGGAATAATTTTGATGCATATTGAAATATTTTAAAAATTATAAGAAAAATACGTTTTTGACTACTAAAATATGATTTTCATCGCTCTGCCGGGGGCAGAAGATGATTACCTATTAAGCTAAACTTTTGCAGAGGCTATTTTCTCATGCATGCGCAAGTTTTTGTCTCTATTAGAATATGGAAATCGAAAAAAATGTAAAATCGATCCACCCTAACTTATAAGCGGGACCCTGTAATAAAATGCCCTTCCGGTTTCGGTTTACAATTTCTGTATAATAAATAACAATACTAATCAATAAATAATCAATGTAATAATAAATTTATAATTTCTGTAATAAATAACAATGCAATATTAAATGTAATAAATTGAATAATAAATGTATAATAAATGTATAGAACAAGTATATAGTTTAAATTCATGCGAATGTACCTATAAGCTGGTCCCTTTAATAAAAATGCCCTTCCTGTGTCTGAGGAACGGGACCTAATTTATTCGTAGCGGTCTCTTGAATGTTCCCTCCTCGCCCCCCCCTTTTTCATTTGTTTTTCGGTTTATAATTTTCGTATAATAAACAACAATGTAATAATCAATGTAATAATAAATTTATAATTTATGGAATAAATAATAATACAATATTAAATGTAACATATTTAATAATAAATGTAATAATTATGTAAAATAATAGAATATATATGTATACAACAAGAAGATAGTTTTAAATTTATGCGAATGTGTTTAAAAAGCGGGTCCCTTTAATAAAATGCCCTTCCACTGTCGGGATAACGGGACCTAATCTGTGTGCGAATTTCTTAAAGGCTCTGGACTGTTTTCCCTCTTGTTTTTGGTTCATTCGTTTTTCTGTATCCACCCGAAGAGGACGCTAGTGGGCATCGAAACTGTTGTGGAAATAAACTCTGTCTATTGGAGTGGGTTTTTATTATCATATCATGATGTTAAGGTTCCCTTTGGTATGGAAGTTCCTTAGGGCCATTGTAAAAAATTTATCCAAAGACAAGTTGTATCTTAAATCCAAGATGGCCGCCATCAGCCATATTGGAAAACATGACCGACTCAGAGCCAAGGAACCGTTTGTCATAGAAACTATTATGATACATGTTTTCCAGCTAATTTGAGGTCGCTGAACTCATGTCTGGCATCAATTTTACATTTGGAATGCATTTAAAGGTCAAATCCGGGAAATGATACACAAAGTTGACATTTTGATAAAATTTATGAAAACAGAATTTAGAGGCATGGAAGCAAGAATTGCAAATTGAATGATAAATTTACAAGTTCTGTGGTATCTAAATAGTATAATTGATACATAGTATACTCGACCAATAACTAGCCGACTCAAATATATCACCACACAAAGTTATGACAATGTAAGCACCTTCATGACATTCCTTCGTTCAGCATTGACCTGATTCCTCATCTATCTGTACCTCACTCATCTTACCAGTGTGGGAGCACGAACCTTTACATCTACAGAGATACAAGCAGGTCTGCCCCTGCACGTAGCACTTACAAGGAGCCTTACAGTCTGTCTTACACTGGCAAATGACAAGCTCTGGTATGTCCCGCGAAATGGTGGGAGTTGTGGTGTAGACTGGAGTTGGCGCAGAGTCAGGGAATTCTTACTGCTATCTCCATTCCGTTGGAGAGACTGGAGCTGGAGCTTTGATGAGCGTATTACCCCACACGTGTCCACTCTGAAGTCACAAGAGAAATAACTGATTAGTTGAAATAACACTTCTAGAAATACAACTGCATGCAGTAATCTCAAGCATGAGTGATGTCCCCATCAATGCAATGCTGTCTTACCTGATAGGCTACTCTGAGGAGGCGCTGTTGCAGAGCGTCGCTGCTTGGAGGCATGTGCTCGAAGTCGCGTCCTTTGCGGAGGAAGAGGGACAGTCTAGGGGCATCCACGGTTGTGATGCTCTCCTCAGAGACACCATAGAGCTGCATGACGAATCTCTGGAGCGTGAGTGTGTGAGTCTTGATCATTTCCAGGGTGGGGTTAGGGCAGGAGAGCAGCTCGAGAGGTAAGATGAGTTCAGGGAGGGACTGCCACACTGACCAGGCCGTCTTCTTGCCTTTGCCATAGAACGATGAGGTCGTGTCGCATCCCGTTAACGTATGAAACGCCGGCAGTGCCATTGCCTTGGATGGTCCAAGTCCGCGTGCGATGAAATGCGCTGGAATGTACCTGACAAGGAATGTAGAGATGAGTTAGACAATGGCCTCATGATCTAAAAGCTGTCGGTACACTGCAGACACTTGGCTTAAAGACACCTCAATAAAATGACTGTACCTGAAGTGACGCCGCGATCCGAAGACAATCCAGAGTTCATCAATCCTCTGTCCGAGGGCCACAAAAGTGGAGACGCCCAGCACTACAACATCGCTGTCGATGGTGCGGACGATCACTCGACGATGACCGGCGTATGTAGCTGCACCCACATGCAGAAACATCCGAGTGTCGGCTTCCGAGTGTGTGCAGGGGACAACTGCACCAACATCAGCATCAGCCGGTGAACTCGCACAATCACTGAGAATGGTGGTGAAGAGCTGCTTGCCCTGAAATGAAGAAGTCAAATTGTTTTTCATTGCTAATCATTTTATTTTAGTAGATTGTTAACAAGTACAAGAAGTAAAATTTAACTATACAAGTGCACCTGTAACAGAATACCAACAGACCAACAGCCTTTACTATTATTACTACTTATTACTTTATTATTATCAAATATTTAAACAATCATAAGAGGTTTCAACCAGCGACGGCCTTAGGATATTTAATTAGGAATAGGATAATTCAATTTAATTAGGATATTCAACAAAAGTAAATACACAAAATAAAGTTTGTAAATATACCAAAAAAATTTGAAATTTTCGGGCCCCCCTAAGTTGCCGGCCCTGTGCGACCGCACGGTTCGCACACCCCTAAGGCCGGCACTGCTACACTTCATTTTCCAGTTACTTAGATTCATCACCTGTTGAGGGCAGAAACTCTGATTTCAGCCATCAAATCTCTAAATCTCTGACGAAATTTTCCCCAATCCAACCATCGGATCTTTTCCGTTTGACTGCCGCCATTGAAACATAATTAAACTTTTTGTATTTTGTATTTTAACTGAAATATCTTGATGATACAAAATAAGTTACTTTATAAAAAAGCTTTTCTTAATTTTCCCTTATAATGACTTATATTTATAAGTTGAACTTCCTTATTTGGATCACCTGAAGGTCAGTGCCCCCAGCCTTCTTTACTTAGCCTTATAAGGCTAACTAACGAAAATATCACGACCTAACCTAACCAATCGTTAGGTCAACTGTACGACCTTGACGATTAGTTAGGTTAGGTCGTGATATTTTTGTTAGTTAGCCTTATAAAGCTAACTAAAGAAGGCTGGAGGCCCTGATCTTCAGGTGATCCCCTTATTTTTCTGAGTACACGATTAAAACTTAAAAATTAAGCATGGATTTTGAAAGTAATTAAAATTGTTTATAAGAAACAAAATTTGAAGGGGAAATTAAGAAAAGCTTTTTTATAAAGTAACTTATTTGTATCATCAAGACATTTCAGTTAAAATACAAAATACAAAAAGTTTAATTATGTTTCAATGGCGGCAGTCAAACGGAAAAGATCCCAACCATCTTACATCAGTGTGTAGAAAAGATCTGTGTTTGGCTTCACTTTCTTCTAGTTGAGACCTAAAGAGACGCCTCTGCAGATTTCTTTCCCGAATAGAACATACAATCTTAAGCCCAATATCCATGACTTGTTTCACATTCAGCATTTTACGACACAGAACCTGTTGGTAAATTATGCAATGAAAACTACACAAATTAAGAAAATCACTATCATATTTGCAGAGATCAACGAAACCAAAGGTATGGCCAATCATGGCCTGAGCTCCATCGGTGGTAATGGGGACAGTTTGTTAATGGGTAATTGAGTGTTATTAACAAGGTCTTTGAATGCCTGGAATGTCCTCTCCTCCAATTTTTCCTTTCAACGTTATGATCTTGAACAATTCCTCCTTAGCAGTCACATTTTTAAATACCATTCTTATGAAAATGCACAGCTGGGATGTGTCAATAGCATCTGTCAACTCATCATATTTCTATATTTAGTTGCACTATCAGATCTTCACCCATCACTTCTGATGGATAGCTGTCTGGATAGCTGAATTTCCTTAATAGCTGAAATTGTTTCAGATGTATTTTTGAAATGATCAAACAATGAGTCTGCTGCTTCTAAAAATGCATCTTTTACCAATAAATACCATGTCTCCATCCTCGAAGAGTTTCTCGCGCTTAGTTAACACGTGACTCACCCGGAAGGGTGCAGTTGTGACTACATTTGATTTCTCGATGGGCCTATTAAATATGGATTATTGGACAGCAAGTTATGACTTCAAAATAATTTTCCTCCCACTCTTTGTGAAAATGATAAGATTTAATTTTTGTGTTGCTTGGTCCGGCACTTACAGTATGATTAAGCTCTCTATTAAAATTTTAATTGAAAAAATTCAATGGAAACCTACGCATTTGGAGTAATTTTTTTTTCTATAAAAATTTAGAATTTTAGAAATTTAATACATTCACATGTGCTTTTTTTTTACCAACAACCTTTAGGCTACTGACTACTCTGTAAAAACGAGTGTTGGTTCGCCGAATACCTGCGGTGTTGTCAAATTTAACTTGTCGGTTCGCCGAATACCTGCGGTGTCAGATTTGACTTGTTTGTCACGCACAGCACGTAAAACCGACATTTTGTGTACCGTAAGAATTTATGACGCAACTCAATGAACAATACTCTTTGCGAAACGTGTTAGAAGAAAGTGAGCATTGCCAAATGGTATAGTCTCAACAACATCAGCACATAATTATTAAAAAGATAAATAGATGAGAAAAAACATGTTTAGAGTACAGTTGCCCACATATTTAATGTTCCTCGCTTCACAGGCGACTCCGAACATGTGGCAACGCCGCAGTGATAGTCAAGGTACCCCAACTGGGGGAAGGTCGGGTGGAGGAGGGACAACCGAGTCCAACAACATATAACACAGACATATACTGTATATCTATAGGATAATTGAATGTGCAATCATTATCATACAGGTAATTATAATGTAATGTCTGTGTTCATAAAGATAAACAATTAATATGATCGTGAACAGCGTTGAACTCCATGTAGTTTACTAATCTTATACAGTAACTAGCGGAGCGACCCGGCGTTGCCCAGGTGCAAGATGACCGATATATATATATATATATATATATATATATATATATATATATATATATAGTTGACCTAACCGGGCATTCAATAATTTTACCGTAGGTGGGTATAAACAACATGTGTGAGTCATTAAATCTATAAATATGTTATTACATCAAATTTATTAATAATCAGGATAGTATAATTGTCGGAGACTTTAACTGCCCTAACGTTAATTAAGAAACTTTTACTGGTAATGACGATGGTTTGAAACTGATTGAGTTCATGGAAGATAAATTTTACGACAGATGGTTACCGAATCAACTCGCGGTGACAATATTTTAGACATGGTGATGACGAACGACGAAAATATAGTCGAAGATTTGGAAGTAGGTGAGGGTTTGGGATGTAGTGATCACCAAATTATTAGGTTTAAGCTATTGATAGAAAACAGTAAGGATAGTAACGTAATAGAAGTCCCTGATTTTCGTAGGGCTACTTTGATAGTTTTGCGGACAGGATGAGAGTAGTGGACTGGAATAATTTATTTATGGGTAATGACGCAAATTTTCATTGGGAGACGTTTAAAGAAAGTTTTTTGAATATCGAAAGAGAGTTTAGCCGCGTGGGCCGAAGCGCGCTAGAAATCATGGTAGGTAGGCCCAAGTGGTAGACTAGGGAAACAGGCGAGTTCATAACGAGCGTAACAGAGCGTATAGGCGGTAACTAACTTTAATAGATATATCGAGCTTAGACGTCAGGTTAAAAGATCTGTTAGGAATGCTAAGCATAATTTAGAGAGATACTTGTAGCTGCAGATAGTAAACACAATCCGAAAAAGTTTTTTGACTACGTAAAGTCGATGAAAGATAACATAGGCCCTCTAGTGGACGCTAACGTCGCTTTGGTTTCGATTAATAGCAATACTCGTAATAACGGATTTAAATTACGTGGCAGACGTTTCATTACTAACATCATTAAAAACTTTATGTTTAAAGTAATTGATAATGGAATAATCTTCCCGCGTCCGTCATAAACTCTATCAGCGTTAATATGTTTAAAAACCGTTTAGATAGGCATTTTAAAAATATTAACGTCGTTTAAAATAATAAAACAATTAGCAACAGGAGCTCTGGGAGTGATAGTCGGGGTTTGAGTCTGTTGACGATTGATGCCAGCTTGTGACTTGCCAGCGTGTGATATGCAGTGTTAAACTTATATTATTAAAAAAAATTTAGACTAACACGAACTTAGATGTAGCTCGTACCGTAAACTAACCCACTTTTTGTTATACTCTTCATACTTTTTTCTTTTCTCATCCT
Source organism: Bathynomus jamesi (assembly GCA_023014485.1). NCBI lineage: Eukaryota > Metazoa > Arthropoda > Malacostraca > Isopoda > Cirolanidae > Bathynomus > Bathynomus jamesi. Next base: position 1,106,794 of record JAJOZX010000031.1, read on the forward strand.
CTCTTTACTTGCATGTCTGTAGTTTGCATGGTATGACAGTGTTTCTTTGAGTTAATACTGTGTTTGCATGGTTTGTAATCGTTCTTATTTTACTTCTTTTCATCTTTCACTCCTTTCCTATTCTCTTCGACTATTTTTCCGACTTGTCGGCAGTGGCCGGCGGATGATGATGGTGAGTCTTTCTCTCTCTTTTTCTGAATGAATGTTAACCCACGACTACCCCTCATTCTCTTCTTTTAATCCCCCCTTCTCTCTTCTTTTAACCACCTACTCTCTTCTTTCTCTCGGGCTAACCTCGGAGTGGATCTTAGGGTCTTTGTTAGCCTTAGCTTCTGTAGATCTGTAGATCTGTAGAAATTGAATAGTATATTTACCAGTAAAGAACCTGGCCCTCAAAATTAGCAAAATCAATAAAAACTAGTGGTGTACTGATTCATCGGCTTTAGCAGAATCAGTCATTTTTTGGACATTGGCATCGGCCAAATTTAGCTGATTCTTTTACTGATTATTTGAAATTTTAAAAATTTCATTACAAAACAAAATCTATATTTACAGAAGTTGAACACGAAAAAACACTATGATAATTTATACTCATTTCAAAGTGTAATTATATAAAAATTTTACATTCACAAAATGGCAAAGCATAAGTTAAGTTGTCAATAAATTTACATTTTCTCGACTAGCTAATCTCTAAATATTATAAACTATTGTAATGTAATTGTAATTGGGTGTAATGTCTATTTTTGGTTCAAATTCACTAGTATTTAAAAAGTTGTATTGTGGTAGCTGTTCATATAGACTTGCAGTAATCATAATGGAACCTTATTACTGTATAAGACTAGTGAACTACATGGAATTTAACGCTGTATACGATCATATTAATTGTTTACCTTTATGAACAGAGACATTACAATATAATTACCTGTATGTCAATGAATGCACATTTAATTGTCCTTTAGATATATATGTCTGTGTTATATGTTGTTGGACTCGGTTGTCCCCACTCCACCCCACTTTCCCCCAGTTGGGGTACCTTGATTATCAATGCGGCGTTGCCACATGTACGGAGTCGCCTGTGAGGCGAGGAACATTACATATGCGGGCAACTGTACATGGGCAATAAAAAAAGGACGGCTTCAGGAATAGGAATACAAACAGGTTACGAGCGCGAGCGATGAGATATTTCTCTCTCCTTGGGAGGTACCAACCCTATGTTAACCGTATGATAAAATTTTAAAATTTCCGGAGTCAATTTGAAACGAGTTAACAGTCCACCGGTTGACCGCGATCGACATCCTGAGCACCCATGGTCTACCGTATTCGTATTCCATGATTTGGTTGGTACCTGTATTGGAAAAACTTCGGATCACCCGAAGATCCGTCACCCCAGCCTTTTTTAGTTAGCTTTATAAGGCTAACTAAAGAAAATATCACGACCTAACCTAACCAATCGTCAAGGGCGTACAGTTGACCTAACGATTGGTTAGGTTAGGTCGTGATACTTTGTAACTTTCGTTAGTTAGCCTCATAAAGCTAACTAAAAAAGGCTGGGGTGACGGATCTTCTTCAGGTGATCCGAAACTTCTTAATTAGGCATTTAATTATTTCCAGACAAGCTTAATTCAAATTAATTTTTATTGATATGGTAAAAGTACTCGAACGAGTCATTCTATTTCGTGCGGGCAACACCAGAAACACTCGAGTGACGTATTTGAGATCCAGAGTTTAGATGATGATAATAACTTATAATTTAAACTAATAAATTATATTAATATATGGGATGAATTTCAAACTTAAACACGTGAAATAAATAAATAATAAATATATATATATATATATATATATATATATATATATATATATATATATATATATATATATATATATATATATATATTCAGTATATTATTATTATATTATTTTTATATATACAGTATATATATCTGTGTCTGTATCTGTCCCTATCTCCGTCTCGCTCTCTCTCTCTCGCTCTCTCTCTAAAATCATCCAAATTGAATACTGAAAATTTTATTTACGATGAACTCAGCGCCCGTAAATAATATCAAATGATGGAAACCATTTCTCTTTCCATTCTTAACTTAAGAAAAGCGAATTTTAAGGATAAAAACATTATTTTGAAGTCTTTTTCTTTTAATTCAGTACTTTCTTTACTTAAGGTCTTTATATATATATATATATATATATATATATATATATATATATAATTATTAACGGTCTTGTAAAGTTTTAATTTTAAATGACTGCCTAAATTTTTTACTTTTTTGTGTGTAATTTAAAAAAATAAATTATTTTTCTTTCTGACCTTTTTCCTTCGACAATTTCATGTCTTTCTTTCTTTTCTCTTTCTTGTCTTTATTTCTGTCCTTTTTTTCTTTCTTGACAATGTGATTTTCGGTCGAGTTGATCCAAAACTGACTTCGAAGATTTACTCAAGACATCAGAATGGATGAAAGGAGAAAAATTCCATCTTTATTTACTCTGAAAGACAATTTTGGCGAAATGTAGTTTGTATCCCATTTATTTATTAAAAAACACACACACACACACACACACATCATTATGTACATATACTCTAAAATCAGTTGCATTATTTTAAGTAAATCTGAATAGAGAACTAAATCATAAGATTTAAGCGATAAATATAGTATCACTGGTTAAATATTCTCTGTGATGTACATTCTTATCATTTGCAAACATAGCATACGACTATTTCCTTCAAGAGAAACATTCATTTACTTCCCTAGTTCCAACCTAATTTAATTAGCCGTGTAATACTTTTTAGCTTGAAACTACGAATTAACCTCTATTGTTCACTAACTTCATTCCCCCGCGTAGAATGTGGATATACATACGCTTCCCGTAATAACAGTTTTCAACTTCTGACCATGTCTCGTCCACTCGACGATCCCCATAACGCTTCACTCATTTCTTTTCCGTCTTTATCCGAGCCTCGTGGAGTTATTGTAATTTCGTAATGGCCACTCTAGAAGGGGAGCCACGTAGAAAAAAATGTTTCCTCGAGTAAAGTTGCGTTAAAATGTTAAATTTCTCGTTCGTCATACATAAACTAATCCACTACTAGTTTAGAGTGAAACGTTCCATAACGTTCCAAGATTATTTCTCATTCAATGTCATTCTCATTCCCATTCGCGATCCGCGAATGAAAAAGCACAAAATAAGAAATCCACATTTGAGAAGAGTTTCTTCGTTTGGTAAAGAACGTCATTCCCATTCGCGTTCGTGGTAAAGGCACCAAATGAGAATGGCGCCAAGTGAGACTGACTAATATTCCTAACCTAACTGAATCTAACCTAACGTGGACCAAAGTGGGAAATCCGTGGATGAGAATGAAAGTGACATAAAATGGGAATAGATCAATTTGAGAAGTACCTTCTTTGAGATTCTTACTCGCGGATTTCTCACTTTTGGGCTTGAAATGAAATGGAAATAAGAATGAATAGGAAAATATTCCTCGTAATTGAATCTTAATTAAGGCTAAAACTACAGAACTAAATTCTATTATAATTCTGTACATATTTTGTGGATAAATTTAGATATTCTTAAATTGATTACATAAACCTTCATATTGTAAATTCACGTCTTCGTCTTTTCATATAAAACAGTTCATAAATTTTCCTTAATATCCGCATAAAATCCTATAAAAATCATTATCTAATTGGATCTGATTTAAATCACGCCATTTTCCAACGTTGGCAAGAATACAACTTTGAGTGTTGTTATATGAAATCAAAGTTATTTCATTCCGTTAATGATATTCACATGAATAAACTCTAAAACTAAATTCATAATCGATTTGTTAAACCTTTGAATTAATTTAATTCAAAGAGTGTGAAGTACATATCTTAAATGTGACACCTCTTTAGCGGAAGTTACGGACTCTCAAAACAGGGGTACGTCGCGAAAACCATAAGATCGAGAGTTGCTGTCTGAGGTTCCTCGCTGAAAAACGTATTTGCTATGCTAACAGTATTTAAGTAAAAAAAATAATCTGAAATTTGGCTTTTATTGAGTGAACCATTTATGTATCATAATTTAGCTGAATAAATTAGCTGTCGTTGATTCGAGAGGAGAATTTCATCGCGTACCCAAAGTGGAGGAAATTCTTTCATTATCTGAATCTGGAGGAGTGTAACGAATAGCTTCTTCTGTAAGTAGCAATCACAGAGCCTAATCAAAAGATCGGGTCAAAGTAAAAATTAACGGTATAAACGTTATGTCATTTCAATTGACATAATTAGAATAAAAATTAACATTTATTAGAAAATCATCCAAGTCATTATGAGATTTTGTGGGTGCCGTTATTTTGATTGAAGATATCTTGATGTATATTGTTCCATTACAAACGAAACACTTCCATAATTCAAGTTTTTTCTTTTGTAAATGGTTAAATATTCATTGACGGAGATTCTTGGTTTAACTACTATAGATGTACCCGCCAATGATTACCTCCTCACGTCGTCATTCGTGTAACAATTCTGATGAGTCTTGTACTGCTGTTTTTCTTCGGCTAGCCAAGTTTGGACTTCGTTGGACTTTGAGTCCTGGGAGTTCCTGTGCGAAGGAAGGTGGGAGTGCCACCTCCCTTCAAAAAATAAAATATAGATTAACCTAACCTAACCAACCTAAAATGGAAAATAAAATTTCCTGTATAATGTCTCAGACCAGCAAAGACCCTAGGATCCACTCATGGCTAGTCTACCTAGCCGTGTTTGTAATTGTGTACTGCGCATGTCCTCCGTGGTGGCGGAGGAGACCTACAATTTTATGTGGGTTCCGAACCACAAAAACCTTAATTTTACTAACTTAAATTATACCTAATCTATCAACATATGCATCTAATCAATTTTTAAACATGTTTATAGATGTGCTACTAATTACTTCTACCGGCAAACTATTCCAGCTATTTACTATTCTATGCGTAAAAAAGTTTTTGGTGACGTGCCGTCTCGAACATTCTACTTGTCAGCTTACACCCTTTATTTCTAGTTCTACTATACTGTGCTATTTTGAAAAAACTATCTCTATTTACGTTATCGAACCCATTCATAATTTTAAAAACCTGGGTTAGATCACCCCTTAGCCTCCTAGTTTCGAGTGTAGTCAATTTTAACTCCTTAAGCCTATCCTCGTACAACTTTGACCTAAGCGACGGAATCATCTTAGTTGCTCGTCTTTGAACTCTTTCGATTTTGTCTATATCCTTGCGCATATGCGGATTCCAAAATTGGATCGCGTACTCCAAATGGGGTCTAACTAATGACTTATAAAGAGTAACAATGATATCGCGCGATTTGTACTCAAAATTCCTAGGTATAAAACCTGCACTTTGTTCGCCTTATTGACCACTGCTGTACTTTGTTTCACTACTTTCAAATCACCAGTGACTATAACTCCTAAATCTTTCTCCTGATCTACGCTTGCCAACTCATTCCCTGTCATACTATACGCAAAATCACCGTTACGCGAACCTACAGTATATCCAGGGCCGGCTCAAAGGGTTGTGGCGCCTGAGCCAATTTTGCTTTGGCGCCCGCCCCATCCCATTTTTTATATAAAGGTTTTTTAGTTAAAAATAACATATATTTTTTATATAATTTTATTGTTTATTTCATTCAGTACATTTTATTAAATGGCCATTGTTTACATTGCCCCTCTTCCCACGGCC
>JAJOZX010000031.1:1117500-1197500 GCA_023014485.1 Bathynomus jamesi
AAGTTCAAAATCAGCACGATGTCCCACTGCCACTATGAAAGTAGAATTTAGTGACCACCGGTGAATGATGCCGAGCGCTTCTGTGACTTCGTCACGGACAGGGGTACATACTGTACAATGTACATATAGGAACATGATATTAATGCAAACATGTTTATTGTATGTAAATAAAATGAAACCTATGAAAAACTTGCGTTAATGTACATTACATTAATTTTATTCAGATTTCAGATATTTCAATATAAGTTAATTTTTACAAATATACAAAAAAAAAAAATTACATTTTACCAAAAAATTCAATTATTGATGATTTTAACAATTTCTTCTAATCGTTGTTCAAGCTTGAGACACATCCTTTTCCTTTGATAATATGAATAACTATGAATCCTTTTCCTTTGATAATAAGATTTTTTTTACAATATGAATTTTATCGAAATCCTTTTCCTCTAACTGCATACATTTTTCCCACAGAGTAAAGAAAACCATCGGTGACGCCCAAAGCGCGTCTGCTAAATCAGCCGAACTGAAACCCTTGAACAGTGGTATCATCATTGGCGGATGGCGAGTTGCGGGGTGGCAATGCATAGGGGTAATTTAAGATGGTGGGAAATCGAGTTTTTGGCAAAATATGGCGATAACCGGGGTTGACGCTACATCGAGTGGCGGAAGATCGCGCGGAGCACTGTATATATATATATATATATATATATATATATATATACACACACGAGGTCTGTTAAAAAATTATCCGGACAGGGTGTTTATTTTTAGAACAAGGTCACACTTGGAGTTGTGACTGTGCTAAACATGTCTCTGCATGGTGAGACAAGTTGAGTGATAGGGTTGCACTTCATTGTGTAGCGTCAGTCCATTGTAGTGAGCTGATAAAGTTAAACGTGTTTTGTTTCGTGGCGATTTCTTACGATGTCGGAGAGTACCGACTGTAAAGGTGTTGTGCACCATGAATATACTCCACAGGGACAATCAATCGACAAGGAATTTTATAATGAAGTTGTGAGACATCTACGTGAAACAGTTCGGAGGAAACGGCCGCGGAAGTGGAAGTCCGGAGACTGGATCACGATAACGCACCATCTCACTCATCACAACTTGTCCAGCAATTTTTGGCCAAAAACGCTCCCCCTCCCCAATACAGCAGCCTCCATATTCTCCGGATTTGGTTCCATGCGACTTTTTTTGTTTCCGAAGTTCAAACAGACCCTGAAAGGACACCAATTCGATAATGTTGAGACCATTAAAAGAAATTCGACGGAGCAGCTTTTGGCCATTCCGAAAAGTGCTTTCGAAAAGTTTTTTCAACAGTGGCAGGATCGTTGGGCAAAGGAGCGTACTTTGAGGGAGATTCAGTCCCAAACGTTATAAGTACTATATTCTGTCTATAAAAGCAGCAGTCCGGATACCTTTGAACAAACCTCGAGTGTGTGTGTGGTGTGTGTGTGTGTGTGTGTGATATATATGTATATATATATATATATATATATAATATATATGTGTGTGTGTGTGTGTGTATATATATATATATATATATATTATATAATATTATATATATATATATATATAACTTGACTGAAGGGTTTGTTCTTGAGAAACCGCAACTTAGTAGGAATAAGAGGACGAGAAAGGTTTCATCTTTCTTTGCATTTTATATGAAGCGTACACCTCGTGAGGTAGCACTACAACCTTCTTCACTATATAAAACTAGATAATAAAGGGGCTAAACTGAAAATTGGTCAGGTAGGAATAATCCACCTGTTTTTACAAGACGTTTTTTCTTTGACATAGCTTCTCTTTTACGAGCGAGTTTTCATATTATGTTCTTGTAACGACATAAACGCCCCTTCTGCGAAGCAGTCATTGGACATTACATTTTATAACATTGAGCAGACTGGCGCATATACATTTTAAAAAGTCAGTGTCAACGTTTTTACAAACAGCCGTTAGGCAGCAGGAGTATTCAAGGGAACGTTTTGATAAACTCGAGATATTTCTTTACACGTTTGGTCATTCTGGTATATGTATGGTTTCAACCTCGTTGGGAAACATCTCTCTTCTTAGAAGCACCCTAAATGTGTTACGCGGGTGAAGGTCGCAGAGCAAATACCCGTATCTCCGACTCGAAGCTTCTTGTAAACTTTCAGAAAAGCCTTACGCTGCCCCGGAAGCATTTGATCTGCTAATATACATCCGACATAAATTTGTTCTTGAAAAATAGGTTTTGATTGATGGAGAACACGTTTATGTTAAAGTGGTGGGAGTACGTTTTATTCATTTCTAGCATAGGATCATCAATCACATTCACCGTATGTTTATCATTCTTCATTGAACCAACATCATAAATCCCTTTATGAAATAGACATTATCTTTGTAATCGTCAAAAATCGTCAAAATAGCAGTATATAACGGTGTGTACAGGCTTTGAGAACAATGCATCTTTATCTTTAATAACTTTAAGCATAAACACAGTTTGGCACACCCTGTGGAACCACTTACAGTACATGCTGATGGACTTTTGAACCTGAACTTTTCTAGACCCCATCTTTTGCGTGACATGATCTCAACCGATGCTTTTACCAAATATAAATATTTTTTAAAAAGCCATTCCTATATTCTTTATATTCCTTATATTTTCTAGAGTGATGAATGGTACCTCCAACCAGCAAGAACTTGTAGAGCTTGACGAGGTGTCAGAAAGAACTCGAGACGGGTCACCGGAATCTTCAACTTTATCGGGTGATGGTGGGCGCGATCGAGGGATCGGTCCAGAACCCTCCGTCTCAGTTGTAGGAAAACGGACTCGAAGTTGCAGCCAGGAGCCTTTCACCTGCACAGGAGTTAAGCGACCGTTGGTAGAGGATTCTGAGAAACCCCCCCACACCAGGTATGCCTTCAAAATGTCCAAGATTCGAGTCGTACAACTCTGACGACACAATGTCGCCACTAACACCAACCCTTTCGTCACCATACACACATGCATCAAAGAACTTAAATGGATCCGTGTTACCTCATGTTTCCACATCCTCCGTAGCACCCCAAGACCTTTCTTCTGTCGTATCTACATTCCACACAGAAACAACAACAATTCATGCTTCAGACGGGAGTGTATCAGTCATGCTGTCACACAGTATGAGTAACACACCCGTACTGGTCAGGAACAGGTACAGCGTTATGGTTGATTCACGGATCGCTTACGTTGATGGCTTCGAACAAGGTCTTCGCAATGTAGTTCGACGCATCGTCGCATACACCCTACAGTGTAGTGAGGAGCGGGAGGCACGGGTGAGGCTGGCGCGCTTGGATTTGTATGGGTAGTTTTACCCTACAAATGCCTGGCTGAGGAAGATATTGACTACATCCTCTTACGTATTGAGAAATCGATGTAGAATGGTTTGAAATTCAACTTAGTGAACTTCATGATCGATAGTGACCACGTCTTTCGTGTTGAGGGCCATGACACTACACCGTACACCTTAAATTTTAACTGCTATTAAATTTACAGACAACTCATAAACATCGGTCGTGGTTGTGGTTTTATGGTTGTGATTCTAGCGCATATGATCGGTGTTCTAAACATGGTAACCAAAAATATCTGGTTGGATACAGTTATAGATCTTGCGCAAAAGCTTGCTAGATCTTGTGGGCTTAATTTTGAGTGTAATATGGGTCCTGAAGAACTGGTGAAGGTGGAGCAGCAGATGAGAGTACGAATAGTTGTGTTTGGTTTGAATGAGCAAGGTAGGACAACGTCTGTTTTTAATTCCTGTGACAGATCGAACAAGGCCTTTGCTTATTTTAGGTTTGGGGAAAGCAACCTACCTTCCTATTAGATATATTAAGGCGCTTTACATCAACTATGATCAGAGCCGTAAGTATGGATGTCATCACGATTTGTGTAAGAGGTGCCTTGAGTTTACAAATGATTTGCTAAAACTTTGTAAGGAGTGTCGTATGGTATGCGCTCAGTGTAAAAGCCCTAGATGCGTAATCCGTGTGGTAGAAGCTGAGAAGCGAGATTGTAATGAGTGTAGACGCGTGTTATTCAATAATGATTGCTTTAATCTCCATAAGACGAATGGTACGTGCAGAAAGATAAAAATTTGCGAATATGGAATGTTTCATACGATGGATATTTGGGGGCATTTCAAACATAGATGTGATGAACTTCATTGTCCAACATGTAATGAAAAATACGAGGGCCACTCAATATATTTTGCCCCACCTTTTTTTTTTCTTTCCAAGTTTCCTTGTAAGTTCCAGAAATTTTGTACACAAGTAGTTATATACCTTTTTTACAAGTTTTTATTTTTCCACATAGTCTCCATCCTTTTTCTAGGCTTTCTTCCACCTCGAAACAAGAGCCTTTATTCCTTGCTGGTAAAGGTCCGCTGGGTTCCGCTGGAGCCACCTCTTAACCTCCTCAACAACCTTATCGTCAGTGTCAAACTTCCTTCCACAAATAGCATCCTTCATTGGCCGAAACAAATGGAAGTCTGAAGGTGCCAGATCCGGGATGTATGGAAGGTGAGGTAACACAGTCAAGTGCATTTTTGTGATGGCCTCTCTTGTTTGCAAACTGTTGTGTGGTCTTGCGTTATCGTGCAAAAGAAGGACATCTTCCAGTTTTCTCTCCGGTCGAACCCGCTTTATACGTCTCTGTAGGGTAGCAATATATGCCTCTGAGTTGATTGTTTGTCCTTTCTTCATAATGTCCAACAGAATCACCGCTTTCATGTCCCAGAAGATGGTGGCCATAACCTTTCCTGCAGAGGGACCATTTTGAACTTTTTCTTGCGTGGGGAGTCTGCGTGATGCCACTCCATGGATTGGCGTTTTGTTTCAGGTTCAAAATGGTGTACGCAAGCCTCATCCCCAGTCACAATTCGTGAAAGGAAATCATCTCCTGTCTCGTTTCGAACCAACGACTCGGAAGCAATTTCTTTTCTTTGGGCTTTGTGATCTTCAGTCAGTTCGCGAGGAACAAACCGTGAGCACATTTTTGAGTATCCCAGTTGCTGAATTATCGTATTCATACTTCCTTCACTATTTCCTAGCTCCAGTGATAGCTCCTTGTATGTGACGCGCTGATTTGATCGAATGATGCTGTTAGCACGTTGCACAGTGAGATGTCACAACCGATGCATGGCGACCGCTGCGTGACTCATCATCGAGGCTGGCTTTCCCTCTCTCCGATGATCTCACACGTTTAGACCAGCGTCTGACTCTGCTTCGATCAACAACAGCATCTCCCTAAGCGTTTTGTAGACGTTTGTGAATATTTCCAACTGTTTCTTTCTCTGCGGTTAAGAACTTGATAACAGCTCTCTGTTTACGACAAACATCACTGTCAGACGCCATTTTCGAAACTGCGTTAACCATCTGTTTTATAGAAGGGCGTTTAAAAGCGGTTTACACAAGGAGGGGAGGTTCAAACTGGAAAAATCCGATTATGTGAAGCGCAGAAAGTTCAAGCTTACGGCCCAAAAGACATTTCAGCCCCATGGCCTATTATTTAGCTAAGAAAAAAGGGTGGGGCAAAATATACTTGACCCTAGTATAAGGCGGATGGGGTGAAACATGTTTATTATATGAAAGGTGCCAACCTTAAAAATAAATCTTGTATAACTGTATACTACGACATACAGACCTACACTAACCCTGAGACGAAAGAAGTTACCCCTCATTTACTCGTGAGCCAAACCATCTGCGACGAATGTTCGAATGTTGAGTGTGACGAGTGTCGCAAGTGTGGTAAACGTACCAATATTTCTTAGACGACTTTGAGAGAGTCACCCCTGAAGTTTTTATGGATAGTGTAGCTAGGCTAGCCGATCAGTTCAAAAATTTACTGTCTGTTCCAGCACATAACGCCACAAAGTTTGATACACAGTTTCTTTTAAGGAACTGCATGAATATGAACATGAGACAACAGCATTATTTATGGGTAACCCCTTGAAAAACGGTAATAAGCTCATACAAATGCAGATGTTTAAAGAGGAGATTGTAGACACCAATCGACCATGGAAGTACTACTCCGGGGGGGGGGGGGGGTGACGTTGGCAAGAGATAAGCAGTGCTGCAACTCTTGTTTCTCTTATCACTGTCCTCCTTAGCTGAACTTTTTCCGTGTCTCATCTACCCTGCGACAGTTCAGCATGCTCTCAAACACACACACTTCTCTCACTATTCCTAACTATATACTGTATACAGGCATCTTACATACTACACATTCTTTTCAAAATTAAAACAAAACCAACAAAATGGCAGGGACCTCAAGAGCCTCGGAGAACCCTAGAGAGGGGCCCATGTCCCCACTTCTGGCTCCCCCGCTGCTGATACCGGGAACACAAAACCAGGGGCAGCGAGGGTGTTCTAATACTGCCCATTGGAGTTGTTCTGGGCCTCTGCCTGACTCACTTTTCATAAACTTTTGCACTATTCGTGGCCTCTCCTCATATTTTCAATCTGTTGAACCTCTCCTCTAAACCTCATCTTCTTTTCCTCACTGAAACTCAGTGTCTGGACGACTGACAGCAACCCCTTTTCTGTACCCTCTTACTTTCTCTATACTCAATTTCACTCCATTAGTAGAGTGCGGTACATGTACGCAATGACCTTACTTGTTCTCGTATTCCCGAACTCGAATCTTCAGAATTTTATACCCTCTGGCTACGGCTTACATGCCAATCTCAAACTAAATACATCTGCGCTGTTTACCTTTCCCCTGATTCTACTGACTATCCAAAATTCTTTGACTACTTCACTTCCAAAGTGGAATATATTCCTCCCCGCTCTCCCTTTGCTGAAATCTCCATTTTAGGAGATTTCACTGTTCACCACACCACCATTGGCTTTCTCCCATTTCACTGCCATCGCTAGTGAACTAGCTTACAACTTTTCTATCCTAAATGACCTACAGTAGACAGAGTGTACAGCACCTCCTCAGGGTTCTGTCCTGTCACCCACTCATTTATTAATGATCTTTTAATTCGCACTTCCTGTCCTATTCACTCCTATGCCGATGATTCCACTCTTCACTTCTCAATCCGCTTCCCAAAGCGTCCCTCTCAACAATCACTCCATGATTCGCGTAGGACGGTTATGGTAAACCTGACCTCTGATCTTTCTCCTATGTCTGATTGGGGCAGAGAAAACCTTGTGGCTTTCAATGCCTCAAAAATTCAGTTCCTCCATCTGTCTACTTGTCACAATCTTCCACACGACTATCCCCTTACCTTCAACAACACACAACTCACTCCTTCATCTTCTCTTAACATTCTTGGCGTTTCTTTTTCTCGTGATCTTTCCTGGAAAGATCACATATACTCTCTTTCTAAAACAGCTTCTAAGAGGTTAGGTGTGCTGTACCGCCTCCGCAGTTTCTTCACCCCGACTCAGTTGCTGTCTCTGTACAGGGGTCTTGTTCGTCCCTGTATCGAGTATGGCTCTCATGTGTGGGGTGGCTCAACCCACACAACCGTACTCGACCGGCTCAAAGACTTTTTGTCTCATCAATTCCCCGCCTCTAACTGACTGTCTTCAATCTCTCTCTTCACCACAATGTTGCCTCACTCTCTAGCTATTTTACTCTAGTTATTATAATGGACATTGCTCTTCTGAACTCTTTAACTGCCTGCCTCCTCCTTTAAGGAGAGCACGCAGCACCAGACTTTCTACGGTTTCTCATTCCTTTTCTGTCCAACCCTCTAACGCAAGGGTTAATCGGTATTTCAACTGTTGAACTCTGGAATAATCTTCCTCAATCCATCTTTCCTCCTTTCTATGACCTCCCATTTTTCAAACGCAGTGTGTCTAGGCATCTCGAAAAACCCCGGCTTTTATTTTGGCTTTCTTCTTCCTGTATGGGGGATGACGCTTTTTAGGGCATTCGCCCTTGGCCCCTCTTTCTTGCATAAAAAAAATACAGATGATAGTATGTATCAAGATACGATAAAGATTTTACAAGCAACAAGTCACTAACACCACTGTACACGCTCGCTGGAAGAACACACACACACACACACACACATATATATATATATATATATATATATATATATATATATATATATATAAGCGAAATAGTCACGAACACGAAATAACACGAACTTGATTGCCAATATAAAAATAACCCCAACTATTATCTCAGACCACAACATAATCGAATTATCAACAAATATGGCGATAACATTAAAAGACAATACACATACAGAAGGACGAAGCAAATTTGGGGCTTTTAACTTAAACTCCAAGACCATAAATTGGGAAGAAATCAGATCACACATGGCCAAATGGAGTGGAGAACAGTCTTAGAGAAGAAAACAAAGGAGGAAATGCTAACAACCTTGGAAGAAAAGGACGCTAAAAATTTTAGAAAAATATGCTCCGAAAGCACAGCCAAAAAGAAAGAGGAACTGGCTAGAGAGGCAAAAGAGAATAATATTCCGCAAAAGAAAGAGAGCGACGAAATTAGCTAATTGCGGAGACAACAATGCCAAGAAAGAAATACAAGAAAAACTGGAGAGTATCAATAGGGAAATACAAACTCTGATAAAGGGCTATACAGAGAGGGAAGAGGAAAAGGCGGTAGAAGCAATAAAAGACAATCCAAAATACTTCTACAGCTATGAGAAAAGGAAAACAAAAACGCGCGCTACTATCGGGCCCTTAAGAAAAGGAAATAATGAACTAACAGACGATCTAAAAGAAATATCTGAAACATTGAGAGCCAAGTATGAATCGGTCTTCAGTACCCCAAAAAGTGACAGAGCGATACCTGACATAGATGCATTCTTCGAAGAGAAATTGCAAGGAGAATGTTTAACAGACTTTGATTTTACCCAAGAAGATGTAGCGAGAGCTGTAGGCCAAATGAAATCACATTCAGCTGCAGGTCCAGACAAATGGAACGCACTATTAATTAAAAACTTTAAAATGAAATAGCTACACCCTTATACTGGATATGGAAAAGATCCCTAGACACTGGGGAAATAAAGAGCATCTTGAAAAGAGCAAACATTGTCCCTTTACAAGGTGTTTATAAAGTCCGTATCTATTTCGGTGAAAACGTAGCAAAAAGGGTTTGATTTGATAAGGCCCCATGCAAAGAAATCCAAGGGCGTTAGGTCAGGAGGTCGAGCCGCCCAGGGCCTGTTGCCTCCACGTCAAATCCACCGATTTGGAAGTCGTTCATTTAGGTACTCCCGAACAATGTTTGCGTAATGACAAGGTGCCCCATCTTGTTGAAAGACGACGGTGTTTAAAATGCCATCTGAATGAGGCTGGGACATTTACGTGCTCGTATCGTAACAGCAGTTACAAAAATAACCCCTGTCATGCCCCAAAATGTGTTCCGCAATGCTGCTGACAAATTCGAACTCTGTAGAGATACTGATAGTGCTCATTAGAATCATATGCTTAGGTATTCATTAAATGTATGCCTTCTATTATATTGTTATTGAATTTTACCCTTTTTGCTACGTTTTCACTGAAAAGATAGGGACTTTATAAACACCCTGCATATAAGGAGGGATAGATCTCAAGCAAAGAACTATAGACCAGTGTCTTTGACGTCCCACCTCACCAAAATATTTGAAAGAATAGTTAAAGAAAATCTTTGACTTCTTGAGACACTGGAAAGATTCAACGAAATCAGTACGGATTCCGATCAGGAAGATCATGCCTATCACAACTTATAGAGCATTATAACAATATCCTAGATGCATTTGAAGGCAATGAAAACTATGATGTCATATACACGGATTTTGCTAAAGCTTTCGACATATGCGATCATGGTATAATAGCACATAAAATGAAAACATATGGGAATAATAGGCAAAGTGGGAAAACGAATCTACAATTTCCTCAGAGAACGTCTACAGGTCGTCAAAATTCAAGTGTATCATCATCAGAATCAGAAGTACGCAGCTCAGTACCACAAGGTACAGTACTGGCCCCACTCCTGTTCATTATCATGCGAACAGACATAGACAGTGGAGTAAACAGCAACATATAGTAACATCCTTTGCGGACGATACAAAGATCAGCAGAAAAATCAGCGATGCAAATGACATATGACAATATGACCATATGACAATATGACAATATGACATATGACAATATGACATTTAACACCGAGAAATTTCAGCTCTTGAGATATGGCAGAAATGAGGAACTTAAACAGACTGCATATTATGCTCCAGATTGACAGGAAATTCAGAGAAGCACGAAGGCGATCAACTTGGGGTAATAATGACCGATGATGCCCATTCGAAAACACAAAATCAGATGGCAATAAAAGCAAAAAGAGTCGCGGGCGATGTACTATTGTACTATGAACATTCAAGACGAGGGACAAGACAGTAAGATATCCCCTGCTGAGAACACTGATCATACCAAAACTTGAATACTGCTCAGTTTTGACGTCTCCATAAAAAAGAAGAAATTAATAAACTAGAAGAAACGCAGACGCATTTCACAACCAAGATTGATTGCTGCAAAGATCTCAACTACTGGGAAAGACTATGTAAACTAAATCTGTACTCCCTGGAAAGAAGAAGAGAGGTACACCATAATCTACATATGGAAAATTATCGAAAAACTGGTACCACACATAAAAATAAACCCAATTACCATTCAAACAACACTGGAAAATAAGAAAGGCAGAATGTGTAGTGTTCCCAAATTAAAGGCTCGACAAGGGACCTCCTCAAGACTGAAGGAAAATAGCTTGGTTGTCAGGGGGCCAAGACATTTTAACCAGCTTCCAAAAGACCTCAGAAACGTTACAGGGGTTAAAGTTGAAGTCTTCAAGAGAAGCCTAGATGCCTGGCTCAGGACGGTACCAGATGAGCCGGGTGTACCTGGCTATGTGCGGTGGAGAGTGCAAGAGAGCAACTCGCTCCCCACCAAGCCAGACCTAGAGGCGGGGCCACCAGCTTAACCTTCGTGTGAAGAGAGATCAACACACGGAACATCAACGTGGTTAACGAGTATTGGATTCAAGGTTTACAAATATTTTATTTTTTGACTGGTCAACCTCTGGAAGAAATTGAACCTGGGTTTTGATAGGAGAATTCATAATTAGTAGGCGGAGTTGGCAGAATCTCTAATCTAAACTGATCTGGATACATATTTGTGAGAGATGTATATTGTATATGCCCCACCTTCTGTAAAAGGGGTAGGTTCATCAACGTTCGCCTAAGTAAGTGTTAAACGTTTTCAGAGGCTATTCTGTTAATATTCCGTAAGAATATATATACAATGGTAACACGTCGTTCCTCGACGAAGACACGAATAAAAAACAGAGATTATAATGATAATTCACTGTTCAACAAATTTGAACTTTTCCCTTTTTTTCTCAAATGGAATCTGGTGATTGCTATAGATTTTTGCACGCTGCTTACGAAAATGACCACGAAATTTTGCTATCACGTCAGGTTTTTTGAGAAAATCACTCCTTTATATTCGAATATAATGGAATAATTTATACACAAGGACAATACTAAAATGGTTTTTTACTTACTTAAAATGTTTTTCTTGATGATTTTCGCGTCCAGCAGTAATCAGCCAGCATGTTTGGACTCCACTTGCCCTGGTATCATTTCTCCATCGCAGAAATGTCCTGATGAAACTGCTCTCCATGTTCATCGCTGACATCTCCCAGGTTTGGCAGGAAAAAATCCAAGTGCAAATGCAAAAAAATTAATTTTTAAACTCATATTACATCCCAATGATCTGTAAACTTGGAAAAGTTCATCAACGAATTCTGCATAGTTAAGCGATTTTTTGTTGCCTAAGAAATTTTGGGTCACTGCTTTAAAAGCATTCCAAGCTGTTTTTTCAGATTCATTCAGGACTTCATCAGACACAATCTTTCATTAACTCATTTATTTGTGAACCAACGAAAATTCCCTCTTTTAGTTTGGCATTACTAATCAGATGAAATTTTTGTTTCAAGTACTGCAATCCATCTCCTGTTCCTGCCTCAACAAAATTTTTCATCAATCCTAGTTTGATGTGTAAAGGTGGCAACTAGGACTGGGCATCTGGGATCTCCCGGAAGTAAAGTAGACAGCTCATTTCCCGAAAACTGTCATCGATCCAGGAATTTCCGGTATTCTATTTTCAGGGGAGACTTTTAAACGCAGTTTTATTAGGAAGTATATTTATTTCATGCAAAGGCTTTTCACAGTTGAAGTTTTCGTTCACCTGTTTTTTTAAACTTTGAAAACCGTTTTCGCTTGAGTATGGATGGGGTGAAATAATATCATTTTCTTCCTACTGAAAAGTAGGAAGAATGGATTTTACTTTATTTCAAAAATAGATTTTACTTCTATTTCAAAAAATTTTATGGTATATTTTATATTAAATTTCATTAGAATTTATAATTTTTATTCTTATTTGAAACATACTAAAATTTATGACTAAATTTTTGCTAATCATGTATGACATTCTATAACATTCTAGAATAATTTCAACCAATAGTATAAAAGCGCCACCAAACGCAAGCGACAGGTTTATTAACTAACACTCAGTCTACCGCTTGGTCATAGTGTACAGTAGTGTCTGTTGATCTGCCGTACCACATTATGTCCACATATTTATATAATTTTTATTAATTATAACCCCATCATGTTACGCAGCCAAAGTGAATCCAAATCATGGCAGCATTTTGAACGACTAGAAGGAAATGAAAGTGCTAAGTGCACGAAATGTTCTGCGGTAATAAAATGCAAATGGTATTCAACAAGTGGTTTGCTTCGTCATTTGAAAAGTGTCCATAAGCTCGAAGATGAAAACTTAAAAAGACTATGTGCAGAGACTTTAGAGCCTGTTAGTAAGAAAAAAATAGGGCCGAACAATGTTCAACAAAAAATAACTTCGTTTGTATTTAAACCAGAGACAGAGACCCGTGAAGAAATTGTTGCAAAGCTTGCTTTTGTTGATGGTATATCAATTCATACAATTGCAAACAGTGAATTTATTAGAAAATCTTTCGTTGAAAAAAATGTCATTACCAAAAACACCGTCTCAAGTTATGGATATGGTGCACAAACAATATAATATTACAAAGGAATCTGTTACTTCGGAAATTGCAAAAAAAGTATCAGATGGTGAAAGATTTAGCATTTCTTTAGATGAATACACATCGCTACGAAATCGTCGCTATATGATTGTTAATGTTCATGCAGTTGTAAAGTTCTGGAATTTGAGAATGGTTCGTATTCTTGGATCTCTGCTTGCTGATAAAACTATTGAGCTTATTGAAAAAAAACTAAATGACTTTAAATTAAGCATGGAAAATGACATAGTTGTTAATGTAACAGATGGAGCCAGTGTCATGGTAAAATTTGGAAGAATTAGCCATAGTAAACATCAACAATGTCTCGCACATGGTCTGCACTTGGCTGTTTGTGATGACCTTTACAAAAAAAAGTAATTTAAGAAACGCAACAGTTAATCAACAGTCATCAGAAGACATTTCTGAGGAAGATGCAAGCATGAACAATGATAGTGATGAAGAGAATGTCGAAGAAGAGGAATTTACAACTGCTGTCGAAATTTCAAACAACAATGCCGATAATTTTGCCGATGTTAGGCTTACTGAATTAGCAGAAGGGTTTGAAGACATGCACGAAAGTGAGAAAAATTGTGAAATTATTTCGTAGATCGCCCTTAAAAGATGAAATCTTACAAAAATATATAAGACTTGAGCATAACAAAGAACTTCATCTACAACTCGATTCACAAACAAGATGGAATAGTTTAATAGTAATGTTGGAAAGATTTGTACAACTAAGAAAACCAATTTCGAAAGCATTGACTGACCTTGGGATTGGAAAGGGCATGGATATTTCAGATGAAGAATTTAAATACATAAATGTCATTATCTCATCTTTAGAACCGGTTAAAATTGGATTGGAGCAGCTTGGTAGCAGAGATGCAACAATGCTCACTGCAGAAGGTGTATTTGCTTTTATTATAAATGAGTTGAGAGAACAGAAAACTTGTTTTTCTACCACCTTAAAACAATCAGTAGGAAAAAGACTTCAAGAGAGACGTAATAAGAAGCTCGTAGCATTATATAAATATTTAAACAATCCTATAATAGCATTTAATTCAACTTGTTCTAATTTTTCAATGCCTTCTAAGTCAACATTGCAAACAACTGCTAAAGAGTTGTTTGCCAGGATTTTCAGAAAAAGTGGGACAGACGTAGTGGCAGAAGGCACTGATGTAAATGAACCCCAACATTTTTTTGATACACCACTAGAACTCGAAGTCTCTTCCTCTTCTCATCTTCAAATCAAAGGTCCTTGGAAGAAAAATTGGATGCAGTTATGCAGAAAGAAATGGGAACCACAGAGCAACAAGATTTGCGCCTGAAATACGACGTAAAGAACATTATAAAAGAAATGAATGTTTATGAAGCCACTGGTAATAGAACAGAAAATTTAAACCTCTTATTTAATGCTCTGGCTACAAATCCTTCAACTTCAATAGAGTCGGAAAGAGCATTTTCTGCTGTAGGATTATTTATCACAAAACTCCGAACATCTTTAAGTGATAATAATATTGATCATCTGTGTTTTTTAAAGCATTATTTTAAGTCGTAATCCAAATAAATCAATAATTTCAGTTGTATTAGTCTCTAGAAAGTTTTCATCAAAGCATGTTTTTGTTCAATTAAAGGAAATTTTCTGTTTAGTTATTTAATTTATTCCAGTACTTCAACCTTATTTCATTTTTTTAATCCCGGGAATTTCCCGGGATCCCGGCACTGCAAGTTTTTAAATCCCGTTTTCCAGGATTAAGAAAAGAGCGGGAAATGCAGCCGCCAAGGGCGCCGACGTGTCGGGGGCGCCAAATTGTTGGTCTTAAAGCTGCCACTTAGAATGAAATTTGGATTTTTAATTAATTATATATTACGTATTACGTATTAATTATGTATTATGTATTGTTTATGTATTAAATAATTACGTATTTTAATTAATTATATATTTCTATCACTCAATTTGTATATGTTCCGAATTTAATGGGGTCGGGGGCGCATAAGGAATACCTTGCACAGGGCGCCATCACAGGTTGGTACGGCCTGGTAGCAAGTAAATTTTTTCAGGATCCACCAATTTATGGTCCGCAACATTCTTTGTTCAGGAGTGAAAGATTCACGAGATGGCCAGTTCTTAACAGTATAATGAGAGTCCTTTGTTCTACTGTCCCATTCAGAAAGAAATCAGCAATATTTTGTATATCCAAGCTGTAAACCAAGAAGCAGCCCAATGACTTTGAGACCACCACAGATATGCCAGTTGTATCTTTTGTAATTTATTTTATTGAGGAGAAATTCAATATTTTCATAACTCTTTCATATAGACAGCATGTCCAATGGGAACTGGAGGATAGATATTTCCAGTATGCAACAGGACAACCTTCAAACTAAGTTTGACGAATCGATGAAAAGTCATCATTCTAAAGATTTATGCTCGTGTCCTAGGGCCATCATCAAACTATCAATGTCATTACAAAAAGAAAGATCACTAGTCTTGGAAAAGAATTTGGATATATGTTGTTGGCGTTTGCGAAAACGGATATGCATATGATACTAGTCTTTTTCCAAATTTCTTAGGTTTAATTTAATGTTATAGTTCATCGAAACTTAATTAAAGAATAATATCAAAACTATGGGTCAATCCTAGAGTCATTCAATCATTAAAAAATAGACACATTATTCAAAATGCAATTATAAATTCATTTTCACACACACACACACAAAATGCTGATCGGCTGGAGGATCCTCCAGATCGTGCCTCTGTTCTTCAATCACTTTCGGAACGAGAGATTGCGATATTACATAACTCATTTTAAGTATTCGGCCTAGCAACAAGCTAATTTTTGGCGCTCAGCAGCGAAATGATTCGGCGATGAAAGGATGACGTCTTCTATTTAATAAATAAATACAAAAGAAACATCCTAAAAGAACACGCGTAATGTAGATCAGTGTTTCCCAATCGGTGTACCGCGAGACAGACATAATACATTTCCCAGCTAGCAATAACTTGTATATTTTTAAATGTCGCTTTTAGGGTACAAGCTGTACCCTGTTCCAAATAAGCAAGTTAAAATAACTGTAGTAAAGATCGAGAATGGAAGCTTGATGGGGAACTATCGGGAGCTTTCTTTTCAGTATCCTTTTCCTAACTTTCCTAAGGCCTTTCCCCAACACTTTTTCCTGCCGGCAGTAGGAGAGAGGGAGGAAAATCATCCTGTCCTATACTACTATTACTTCTACTACTACTACTACTACGTTCTTTTTTTTCAATAAGCAAACAGATATAAATAATATCCGTTATAAACAAATGAACTTTCACCCCCTACCCCGCACCCCTACCCATCGAGTGGGTCGAAATGCAAATAAATTTTCCTCAAACATTAGTAGAACTACATCCGAAATTTGTTTCTGGAAATTTAATAAATTTCGGAAAACAAACATCGGATGAAGGAGCAAATCCACGTAAAGATTTCGACCGTTCGCGGCGACAAAATCGATTGATGGCGGAGAAGGTAAAGGAAGTGAGAGGGGAAAACCGAGTAAACAAGGGGACAATGAGAGAAACGAAAGTGAATGTAAAGAAGTACGGTGTGGTGTGGCCGAATTTCAGTAATTAATAAAAGTTTGGAAAATGATTAATGTGAAATAGAATATGTTCGATATATAAAAACGACTCTAACGAGCAGTACACTTGAAACGGAATAAATATCACTTGTAACGAATAAATCAAATGTTATTCACACAAACTCAGAAAAGAAACAAATCACAATTGCTGCTTTTACATTAAATAACAATAATTTTTGCCTTTTTGCCATTTTGGATGCGCGGACCGGATGAGAACGGAAAGGACTTTTGCAATTTTCCAAAGATTTAATGGAGGATTACAATATATTTGTTTCGCACGCACACACACACACACACACACACACATGTGTGTGTACGCATCTTCGCATAGCATAGACAAGGTACCGACTTTTTAAACTTATTTAAAAACCTAATTAACCAAACGCAATTTAATCTAACTTAACATTAGTGCCATCGAACCGAAAAGAGCGTGATGCGTGTTTTGGAGGAAATTGAAGATTCGAAAGGTTTCTGTTAAGTCGTTAAATAGTGAGATATTCGCTAATGTAGCCTAGCCCGGCCTAACCTTAACTAACCTAACCTAGTGTAACCTAACTTAATCAGAATCAACATGTTTCCGACAATAAAAATGTTTCTATTTTGTTAAAATAAATTTTTTAAGTTTCCGACGTACCAAAAGTGTTACCTCACAAAAGAAATATTACCCCATTACATCTGTGACTTATCACACACTGACCTCATTTATGCTCAGTTGCTAGCGCACGCACGCGCATGCACACGCATACACACATACGTTTGATACTTCAATAATCAAAGGACTTTTAATTTATAGTAAGCCTTAAATCCATGAAATACAACCAGCAGTTCCCTCCTACATCACGAATTTGTAAAGAAATTTTTAATTCAAGCAAGAATTTTTTTTAAATGTCGGCAAAAGTTGGTCCGTAAGGTGAATCCATTGAGACTCCATCCGTCTGTATATAAGTGTTGTCATTAAATTTAAAAAGATGTTTCAATGGTGCACATAATGAGTAAGTGTTTAAGTATCGACTTTCCGATAGGGGGAGGGGAGTTTAACTGTTCTGAAGAAGGATGTAACTCCTACACTGATTATAGAACGTTTAAAAAGTGTTATAACACAAATACGAGTACAAACGTAGCAAGATAGACGAACACACAAAAAATGAACACGGAAAACTACGAACCAATGAAATCTTAAATATCATAATTTCAAAATTATACAACGGACTGAGCGATTCTACAATCTACGAGTTGATGAATCACTGTTACTTAAGAAATTTAAACCAGAAGTTAATATTAAAATATAGTGAAATGCCAAACTTTGTAAACATTTTCTATTGAAATATCATTACAATATCCAAAATCATGCAACAAAATATTTTTAATTTTAAATTACCTGTTACCGCGATTCGGGCACTTATTGTCAAATTTAATGGATTTAAGTTCCATGTTTAATTATGTATCTATACAATAGTCTTTATGTAACTCAGTAACAACGCTGAATTTACTCTCAACGTGGAAGATCTGGCCATTTGGCAAAATTTACTTTGTACTCGTATATTTCTATATGTATATTTCTCTCCTCAGTATTTACTATGGTTTAGCATTTTATAACAAACTTTAAAGATAAATATTGAAAGTATAAACAAGTGAAGTCTTGCAAAAGAATTTCATATTTGTAAATATACCATTTAGTAATTCGGCTAGTAAAATAGTTTAACTTGAATAATAAATATAGGGTACGTTTGCCTAGTTATTTTGTTTAGTTGCTAAGTTACAAAATTACTAAGTTACAAACTACAAAGTTACAAATGGAGGGAAGGAGAGAGGGTGGGGGACTGGGGTTTAAAAGGGACTACGTTCTTACCACATCTCGGAGAGGGTGGAGCGGAACTATTAAAAGCGATTGTACATGTGATTAGCTTTACATAAGTTTTTCTTTATTTAGCTCTCTTTCAATGTTATTTTCATTTTAAATTTTTAAAATGTACAATTTTCTTAAATTTCTGAAGTGTACAAACGAAATGTTGAATTAAAAATTTCTAAAGAACCGTACGTTGTTTTATTCCCGAATACTCTTAAGGATTTTTCATTTCAAAAGAATTTTTTCATACTTTGGAGAAGACTTCAGAAAAGTATAAAAATATAATGATGAGATTGTTTAACCTCCTTTGCAACATCTAAAATCATATAACTGAGGGGACCTACAGTCTTTCGTGGGATCCGAACCACGGGTCGCTACATAATCTGGACGCGGAGGGGTCTCCCATCCCAGACCCAATGTCGCTTAATTTCGCTGATCAACGGGAAACGGTGTTACGATGCTGGTTACGACGTAGCCATTCAGGAAAGTATATTAATTAAATAATAATAACAAAATAATACAGTTTATTCTATTTATAAATGTAAATGAACATACCGGGTTTGTACAGGGTGGGGCACGGGAATCAAGTGTTTTTTGAATAGCTAGTAATCGGCCATTAGGAATGGGAGGGGCGTGCGGTAGGTAGCATTCCATTCCTGGGTTCATAGCATTTAACTTTAACTAACACTCACCTTTATCTTTCAGGTGCCATCATGGAGCAGTGGACGTTAGAACACCGCATGTTCGCGTATGATCATTTTGTTAGGAGTGGCGAGTCAGTGACAGCAGTTCAGCGTGCATTTCGCCGCAGATTCAACATTCATCGAAATGACTCTGTTCCCGCTCGTGACACAATCTTATGTTGTGTTAACAATCTTCGAACAGGAGGCTCAATAATGAAAACAAAACCGAAGGGGCCGCAACGCACTGTGCGTACTCCAGAGAACGTTGAAAGGTCAGACAAGCGATGTTGCAAAGCCCAGGCCGCTCTGCTCGGAGACATTCAGCTGCACTCGGAATCAGCAATCGTACTGTTAGAACGGATTTTGCATGAAGAATTACATTTTCACCCATACAAGTTAGCGATGGTGCAGGAATTGAATGTAAACGATTGCCCCCAACGACTGAATTTTGCACAGGAAATGCTTGCACTTTATGAGCAGAATGAAAACATGATGGTGGTAATGAGTGATGAAGCCCATTTCCACCTTAATGGGGCCGTCAACAATCAAAACTGTCGGTATTGGGCTGCTGAAAATCCGCGACAACTCCATGAAAAACCGCTGCATAGCCCTAAGGTTACAGTTTGGTGCGCGGTGGGAAAGTTTGGCGTCATCGGTCCCTATTTCTTCGAACAAAATGGGGTTACCGTTACCATAACATCTGGGCGTTACATTGAGATGGTGAACACCTTTTTCATCCCTGAGTTACGAAGAAGGCGTATTGCTCGTCGACATTTGTGGTTTCAGCAAGATGGGGCCACGCCACACACCGCCAGAGCGTCAATGGCTGTTCTTCGCCCCCTGTTTCCCAACCATCTCATTTCGAGATTTGGTGACATTGCATGGCCCCCTCGGTCCCCTGACTTGTCCACATGTGACTTCTTTCTATGGGGGTACCTCAAGTCACGTGTCTACGAGGACAAGCCCCGTACATTAGATGCATTGAAGGAAGCGATCCGTCAACAAATCATCCAAATCAACAGAGACCTGCTGGGAAGAGTGGAGGCCAATTTTCGTAAACGCCTTCAACAATGCGTCGACGGCCAAGGACATCATATGCC
This sequence comes from Bathynomus jamesi, assembly GCA_023014485.1. Lineage (NCBI taxonomy): Eukaryota > Metazoa > Arthropoda > Malacostraca > Isopoda > Cirolanidae > Bathynomus > Bathynomus jamesi. Next base: position 1,137,823 of record JAJOZX010000031.1, read on the forward strand.
AGATATAATTTTCGGTACATGATTATTATGACATGAAATGCTATGTTCTTACGAATGTTGTTCTACCAATATATTTTCTTTACAAAAATAAATATCATTTTCCTGATTATTCCAAAAACACTTGGTTCCCGTGCCCCACCCTATATAAAGTAACGCGAGTGATGAGACAAATCCGATTTGAGTTATATTAACGCGAGTGAACATGGACGAATAATATTTATTACGTGTACTTTATATCAACTGTACATTCGATAGTAAGGTTTATAAGAGGTGCTGAAAATGTTTTTAAAGTTAAAAGAAAAGTTGAAACTAGTTTAAACCAGTTCAAATTAGAGTTCTCTTCACTCGCGTTACTTTATACACACCCGGTACAATAGATGTAACAAAAATACATAATAATAATTAGAGGGATCTCGCTTCGCGCGCCCCTGACCCTCGATCGCTGTTTTAATGTTATAGCGGGTTTAAAGATGACTTTAGTACCGTAGCTGGGCACTTGCGGTTTTTTTTGCGGTACTGCGGTACTGCGGTACTACCGTGTTGGTCGGTACCGCGGAAAGTACCGCGGGAAATTTGAATGCGGTAGCGGTACTGCTGTACTTTCAGCGATCCTTTGCGGTACTGCGTTATGCGGTACCGGTTTGGTAGTGCGGTAGTAGTACCGCAGTACCGCAGTACCGCAAAAAAACGCAAAAAAAACCGCAAGTGCCCAGCTCTGTTAAATAAATAAATAATTAGTAGAATACCGCCAAACTACTTTAAAAATTATTTTTGCTGGAAGCAAAAATGGTGAAGATTTCTGCTCTGCTCTCCTTGTTTCCCATACTTGTCTATTCATTTGCTACTTTTTAATTTTGTTACTTACAACTAAAATCCTGTTTGTAAACTTCACTATTTGGCCTATTTTATAAAATTATAAACCATTTATCTGTAACTATATTAATTTCTTCTGAGTCTCTATTTAACTTAAACCTCACATCTTTGTACTTACAGTACTTGCCATTCATTTATGCGGGGCACGGACAAAAACTCACCGGACAAAAACTCACCATTTAAATGCAAAAGAGGACAAAAACTCACCAGACAAATGTTTTTGCGAAATACATACACTCTAGTCTAGATCTCAAGATTTTAGACTCATTGTAGATAATTACTCTTCATCTTTCAAATTGTTCATCTTTCAAATTGTTCTGTTTTTAACCAACCAACCAATATTAACTTTTCGCCAACCTACCAATCTTTCGTTATAAATTAGTGTCCAGTTAGGTCAATTGAATGCCCGGTTAGGTCAATTGAATGCCCAGTTAGGTCAATTGAATGCCAGGTTAGGTCAACTGTACGCCCTTGACGATTGGTTAGGTTAAGTCATGATATTTTCGTTATAAACACATTAATTATTTAAAGTGCTCTAACATGTTTGTTTTTCATTTCTCTAAAAAAAGAAAGTTATTTTTTAAATCAGTGACCAAAACTACATTAGTAGTATACTGATTTGGTTAAAACAGAACAATTTAAAACATGAACAGTAATTATCTACAATGAATCTAAAATCTTAAGATCTAGACTAGAGTGTATGTATTTCGCAAAAACATTTGTCTGGTGAGTTTTTGTCCTCGTTTGCATTTAAGTTGTGAGTTTTTGTCCAGTGAGTTTTTGTCCGGCGAGTTTTTGTTCTGGATTCCATTTATGCATATCACGAGCTTATCACAGTTTCAGACAATACCTTCACTACCTCATTCAGGTTACCATAGGGAAATCAGTTATAAATTAGTTAGAAAAGGACTGTTAGGTACAAAATTAAGGACTCAACACCAACTGGAAGATCAGTTGGGTCTAAATACCTGTCGATAGTACCAACTTCAACTTGCAAAAGTCATTAACTTTGTCTTACAAACTGTTAGCTGTAAAATTAAGGACTGAACACTAACTGGGAGATCGTTTGGCTATAAATATCTGTCTAGACTCTAGAGTACCAATACAAGCTGAATACTGGTATTGGGGTGTAATTTGCCTTAAAGGTATATATTCAAATAGAGAGACCCAAACACCGAGCCAAATCTGAATTTAAAAATATATATTTAAATAAATGAAAAAGTTTTCTCCAGATTCATAACTTCAACTAAATAGATATTAATAAATGATAGATCTAATTGCAATACAATCTAGAGTAGGATGCATATGTTAAATGCTCCAAAGAATTTTAAAAACTTAATTAACCTGTTTAGTTAAAAATTCATGGATAGATGATTTTAAAGTTTAGTATGCAGGAGAATGTGTGTATTTTATGTTCTACATATCTAGAAACCTTTAAAATATTTCACATTTGACACCCAGAATTGACAAAAAGATTACCAATTATTAGAGTGTATGAAATAAATTCTTACATCAACAGCCCCAATGCAGTCAGTAGAGCTATAACTATTTATGGTCAAAGACTGTTCAGTTGATCTGTGAGACCAAATTTTCAAAGCTATGTAAATAGTTCTTCAGTTTTAGTGTGTGGGTTTTTGGAATGACCTGTTAACTGATGTGGTGAACATTAGAATTTTATCTATTTTTAATAATTAATTGCTTTCATAAATGAGGGTTGAATTTCATTATTTGAAATGAAGATTTTGTAAACGTTTTTATTACAAAGTTGGTTTTTAGAATGATTTGACACTGATTTTAGGTTAGAATACAGTGAGAGATTGGTGGGAGATGTTATGCATCTGTTCAAAATGTTTTCATGTTTGCACAATTTAGATGCAACTTTTCTTATTAGAGTCTGATTTTGTAAACTTTTTGTTACAAAATAGTCATAGGTTTTTACATTTAAGCTCAATAGGTTAAGAGGCCTTTACATTGTTCATAAAAAATGTAGTGATTTATGTTTCTATGGAGGGTTTATTTAGTTGTTGGTACTGTTAATAATGATAATAATAATGTTTGAGATGTGCAATCTCTGTACAAAATTTTAAATATGATCGCAAGATCATACAGGGTGGAAAGATTTGTTTTCGTAAAAGGGAGGATGTTAAAACTTTTTCCAAGTTAAATGTGTTTACTAAAGATCAGATTTAAGCTTATGAAATGATTTCTCATAGTTTTAGCTAGCTTCATGATATTTTGTATATAGAGGATTGTACATGAATAGGATCCTTTGGGGATGGTAGCTAGGTTTATTTGAAAGTGAAGAAAAGATCTTGTCGAGAGAGGAGAAGAGTTGTTATGTACTTTTGTGGAGAAAGGTGAAAGTTGAGAGAATGTGAAAGAAATTAAGTATGTGAAGTGTCTGATCAAAAGGAAAGAGTACATTTAAAGTTGAAAGTTGGGTGAAGAAGGGCAATGAAGTCATAGATGTGATAGGAAAGCTTAGGGGTACTGGAACCTCTGATGTAAAACATACCTATTCAATTCTTGGTTGCCAATAAGAAAAAAAGAAAATAGAAAAAATACATTTAAAGCTTAAATGAACTAGGTAATAGACACAAAATTCCCCACAGAACAATTCTCCTAATTTAATTATTACAGTAAGTGGCAAGTTACTGGAAGGAAACCTTTGTTTTGGTACAAGGAAATTGCTAAAATGAAGAAAAATTAAAAAGAACATTCGTGGAGTATAAAAGTAGTAATAGTCTAGCGGAATTATCTGAATACATACAGTTAAGAAACAAGTTAAATGGCTTGATTAGGATGAGCAAAGGGTATAGTGAAATAAGTCTAGTTAGAAGTAGAAAATTTTTATTTTTTATTTGCCGAGACATTAGTTATTCTACTTGTTTCACCTATTAATTGTCCACATAGCACTAAACTGATAAATAAAGTTAAAAGCTATTGGTATCAGTTATGACTTAGTTAGAAATGGTTACAAGACAGAGAATAGAGAGTAATTTTAAATACCCATAAGTCTGGGTGGTAAAATATGAAAAGTTGGGTGCCACAGATATCGGCTTCAAAACTTTTTATTATGTATATACAGTGGTGGGCACCGTTAACCAAAAAGTTAACTTCGATAACGATAATCCGTTAACCCCAATTTTTAACTCCGATAACGATAATCCGATAATTTTACTACAAAGTTAACGGAAGTTAACGATAATCCGTTAACGATAACTATTTCTTTACTAACCTTTAAAAAAATCAAGGAAAAAAGCTTTAAAACCCATAGAAAATGTTTATTTATGCAAAATCCAACAAAATAGGTATTTAACTGTATTTTTATCAAGTTTTGCAACTTTTTTGCTTAATAACTTTTTTTTTTATTTTTAATAAAAAATGTACTGATTACATGTTTTGAAACCCTTGTAACCACTAACCATTAACTAAATTTTAATTTACCAGAGAATTATTATGGCGGGAACTGAAAGGTAAAATTAAATTTTAGGCACATTTATTAAAGACTATGACACAATGTGCTGGTTGCCCTTCAGAAAGACCAGTTTCTCAAAGATAGGCCCAACTGCCAGTCTTGACCTCTTGGGCCTCAGGATGTCCTTGCCGAGAGAGAAGAGCCGTTCCACTGCGGCAGAGGACGGAATTGGCGTATTGTACTTCAGGAAGAGGTTGATGAAGGTCTTCTCCCCCATGAAGTCAGAGTCGGCCATGTCTACCTTCCCATCAGTGTCCAGCCAAGTGTCGACAAGTCTCTTGGCCTTCTGTTTGACACTGGTACTTGAGCCACCGGCCGTCCACCCAGCGAAGAGGTCGTCAGGCATGCTGCTGTCGCTAGAGCTGGTGGTGCTGTCAACGTTCCGGTTCCTCAGTGCTCTCTCGACCTCGTCCTCCATGGCGGCCCTGACAGAGACAGTTTGGTCGCTGTCGAACCTGCGCAGCCAGTGGAGCCGGAACTTTGGGTGGAAGGCAGCTGCCAGCTGGCATTCCCGGTCGTTCAGGTAGTGGTTGAACCGGGTGGTGACGGCTGCTACCAGGGCGTCGACCAGTGGCTTGCAGACGGCCAAGCTGCTCCTCATGCTCCTGAGCTTCATGAGGGTGATGGCCACTGTGGGAAGGAGGGTTCAGTGAATAAAAACTATTATTCAAATTTTACATACTATATATACTTTTTTACTTTTTTAGAGATTTACTAACGCAGTGTAAAAATACTTATTCATTAGCCATTACTATAAATTAATTTTTCTCAACCGTACATTTTACCATACGTATCTCCATACGTATTAATATATATATAATATTATAGGACTTTTACTAACGTTAAAAGAACCTTCTTACCTTCAATAAAAAGCGCACAACCTCCCCTTGCGAGATCTGGAAGCAGACTGAAGTTATGGCGGTTTGAATTCATTCGCGGAGCGGTGATCTTCCGTGAATGACTCCTCGCAGTTAACGTGTTAACGGACTTTAACAGACTAAATATCGAGTTATCGGAAGTTAACTGGTCCGATAACGATAAATGGAAATTAACTTCCGTTAATAGTCTGTTAAAAAAGTTAACTTCGTTAATTAACTGTTATCGGATTAACGTTTTAGTGCCCAACACTGTGTATAGACCTTATCATTATAGACAGAGAAGTTCTAAAATTTTCTGAACCGTGTTTAGAGGTAAGAGATAAGACCTAAAATGCTAGGCTCCCAATTGTGAATGTTTGATGAGTAAATGCAGCGAGAGTTTTACAAAAAGATGTGTTAGTAACCAACATTGCGAAATAAGCCTGAATGTAGGTTGAACAATCTATCTCAATTTTAGCCAACTATTAGGAAATAAATTTGTGTGGGGTAGGTATTAATGTTCTCACTCCTCTGATCTGTATATCTACTGTATGTAATGAAGGAAATTATATTAAAATACACTGTAGTAAGTCAGATGTTTATAGCTGTTTCGTGGATATACCACATATTTCTCGCCTTCTTAATGTGTAAAATAGAAGAGTCTTGCTGGATGATCCAAAATAAATATTTTGGTTAAATTAGCAACAAATCTTTGTTTAATGATTTGTTAGTAGCTTCAACTAGGATAAGTGTCGAATACATGAGGGTCCCGAGAGTTGATGTACTAGTAGAGTGTGTCAATTTTAGGGAGCAAAGTGAAATCTTTAGATTTTCAAAGACTACTAGTGACCAAATGATGCATTTTTATGTACTAAATCGAAATATGACTTTAAAATCCAGATTTGACCAATCCTAGCTACTTATATTTGAAGTTGAAGTTTACGAAAAATCAGCAATTTTTGCAAGTATTTTTTTTATTGTATATAACTACATTTTACATAAATTACATACAATTAAAGACATTTTGATTGTATTTCAATATTAAAACTTAGAAATAAAGATAGGTTTCTTGAACTTTGCCAAGGATGCCATATATAACTACAGTTTACATACATACAATTAAAGACATTTTGATTGTATTTCAATATTAAAATTTAGAAATATAAATAGGTTTCTTGAACTTTGCCAAGGATGCCATGTCTGCCTTGCTCTTGTTCCTGGACATGAGCTCCCTACTGGCCACCTGGCCACTGATGTACGTTTCCCTCCTCTCTTTTGAGTAAACATGTCATCTTTACACACCTCTCTACTGACTGTGTGTGTGAGGGCCATGCAGGAACTTCCATTGGTCTATCCAGAAACTCCTTGATTGCAGCAGTGGTGAGGGAGCAGGTCAGAGGAGGCTCAGTCACGCCAGAGTTCCAGTCAATAAGCTCCGAGAGTTTGGTGGCATCTGGGTTGATGTCAGGAGTCTTCCTGGGTCTGACACTGCAGTCTCCTACCTGTGTGTCCTCATCTCCTTCACTTCTGATTTCCAGTATCCTCTTCACTGCCTCCCTCCTCTCCTCCTCCTCCACCTCACTGCACAGCATGGCCTGGAGCACAACCTCAGAGTGTGCATACTAGGCTGATCTCCTCTTCACTGTAGGCATCACTATTCCTATCACCTCCTTCTTCTGACTTCTGAGCAGCTCCAGCTGGTACAGTACATGCCTGGGACCCTCCACCCAGCTGTGATTTAACTTGATGTTGAACCAGTTTGGCATGTAGACTCCCACTATGAATTCCACAATTATTCTTAGATTCTTCAGGTTCCTACCCTTCAGCCCATGTTTGGAAATCCACAATCTGCAGAACCTTAGAGCCGTGGTGACCCACCTACTGTGACAGACTGGCCCAATCTCCAGGAGAGCTAAACTCTGAGGTACCTCTCCCGATCTGATGGCAGTGATGATTCTGTGCCATATGATTGGTCTGTTCTGAGGTCCTTGACTACCTCCTGACTGAGATGGGGTAGAGGAGGACCAACAGTGATCCTCGTGAAGTTTGGGTTGATCTCCAGCTCAGTGGCAGTGTCTAACATCTTCCTGGGGGCCCAGACCACTTGTTGTTGCTCAATGTCTTGCCATCCAGTGCAGTCACCAGGTGTCTGAGACTCAGCTCCCCAGTGTGCAAGTCACAGACAATCCACACCAACTTCCTGCTAAGCTTGGCCTCCACATAATGCATTACTCCTCCCTCCCAGCCAGTATTCACATTAGTACTGTCACCTCCTATGGCCAAAAGGGTCTGGTCTGCTCCTCTCTCTCTTAGCCAGTTCACCAGATGATCAGCAATGACCTCAGCATGACTTCTCTCCTCTGGTACAAAATGCCACAAATATTTTCCACCTGATTCATTGCACACTGTGTAGTGTTCTTCCTTAATGAGGCCAGGAAACTGCCTGTCACTGCCCTCAGCTTCCATCATCACTTTGGTGTCATCTCTTTTCCCATCAAAGAAGATACAGTTGATGCCATTTTCCCTAATCTCCTTAGTCAGTCTCTCCTGAGCCCTCCTCACCTTGTTGTGGTCAATCACCAGTGCTGTGTCAAACTCTGTGATAAGACCAACATCAATCCAGGCAGCAGTGGCAATCTCTGCAGTCTCTCTCAGCCCAGTGTGATGTCTCAAGCTAGCCAGAGCTATGTTGGTGATATCTTCAGTGTTGTATTTCTTCTTCTTAGCCACAGGCAAGGAAGAAGTTGTCGCAGCCTCTGGTATGAAGTGTTCGTCCTCCTCTCTCCTCCTGCCTCCTCCAGTATATCTCCAGTCTCCTCCAACTCCATCTCCAGCAGTGACTCCTCCCTCAACTCCTTTCTTGGCTGACTCCTCTGCCTTCCTCCTCCTCTTCTCCTCGGCCTTCCTTCTCTGCTCCTGTCTCTACAGCACTGCTTCCTGTCTCCTGGTCTCAGGGTGATCAGCTAGACCCATCGGGTGTGCCCCCACACCTCCCACCTTTTCTCTCTAACCTTTAATGAAGGCAAGCTCCTGCACTGGTATCTTCTGCTCGCTCCTGCAGCTGCAGTCAATGTGAACCTCACTGTTGCAGACAGGGTTGCATCCAAGCTCATTGCAGCTCCTGATCACACAGTGACAGGTCAGGATGTCCACCAATTTGTCCAGTTTCATCATGAACCTATCTTTGCCCTCTAGCTTCACATTGCCAATGGACACCTTCACTGCCTCATCCCACAGTGCCTTCACTTTAGCCCTGATCCTGACCTCAGTGTTGATTACAGGTCCTGTGAATAGAGCGTTGGCCTTTCTCCACTGAGCCAGTAGCCCTGGAACAATGCCGTTGTTAATCAGGTCACTAACTGGGTAATTTCTTCTGTCTTCCTCACTCATCTCTTCCTCAACAAACCATACCTCAGCAGATCTCTGACTGTGGGCAGCTCAGCAGGGGGAAGTTCCCTCCCAGTCCCCACCAAATGACTTAGGTGACAACTTGATTTGCTTCGAGTTCTGATTTCTTTCTGATTCATCCTGTGGACCTGTGAACAAAAGAAATGTCATTGAAATTTGGATAGGCCTACTGATTATGATTTTATAAAATTAAGTTAATTGAAATTCTTAATATCTTCCTATAAGCTCAGATAAAACGTTGTGTTGTTATAGGTACAAAACTTAATTATTCAAAGTAATGACATTTTTATATATATCATATCAAAATATACAGAAAGTTTGGGTCAGATATAACATTTCGAATAATTTGAATTACACAATATTTACATTACGAAGTAATCAAAATTGTCAAAAAGGAGGGAAAACACATGCATTCACAATCAAAACTCCAGCATTTGTGACTATGTGAAACTTAGAAACCATACTGCACAACAAAAATAACCAAAGTTGACCACACATATCAATGGCACATTGATATACGATGCTACAGTCATATTTAGGTTACATTTCAAACCTTTATGGTCATATAAGTCGGTAAATGGCTTTTTTAAACAACACTAAAGATATTTCTAAGTTTGCTAGATAATATGACATCATTTGAGCATTAGTAGTTTTTGAATTGTTGACTTTACTAAAATTGACACACCCTAAATTGTACTAGGGGCACTCAATATATTATGCCCCACCCTTTTTTCTTAGTTAAATAACAGGCCATGGGGCTGAAATGTCTTTTGGGCCGTAAGTTTGAACTTTCTGTGCTTCACATAATCGGATTTTTCCAGTTTGAACCGCTCCTCCTTGTATAAAACCGCTTTTAAACGCCCTTGTATAAAACCGATGGTTAACGCAGTTTCGAAAATGGCGTCTGGCATCGGAGATAGGGGGAGCCAGCCTCGATGATGAGTCACGCAGCGGTCGCCCGGCATCGGCTGTGACATTTCACACTGTGCAACGTGCTAACAGCATCATTCGATCAAATCGGCGCGTCACATACAAGGAGCTATCACTGGAGCTAGGAATTAGTGAAGGAAGTGTGAATACGATAATTCAGCAACTGGGATACTCAAAAGTTTTCACGGTTTGTTCCTCGCGAACTGACTGAAGATCACAAAACCCAAAGAAAAGAAATTGCTTCCGAGTCGTTGGTTCGATACGAGACAGAAGGGGTGACTTCCTTTCACCAATTGTGACTGGGGATGAGACTTGGGTACACCACTTTGAACCTGAAACAAAAACGCCAATCCATGGAGTGGCATCACGCAGACTCCCCACGCAAGAAAAAGTTCAAAATGGCTCCCTCTGCAGGAAAGGTTATGGTCCCCATCTTCTGGGACATGAAAGGGGTGATTCTGGTGGACATTATGAAGAAAGGACAAACAATCAACTCAGAGGCATATATTGCTACCCTACAGAGAATCCAGAGACATATAAAACGAGTTCGACCGGAGAGAAAACTGGAAGACGTCCTTCTTTTGCTGGATAACGCAAGACAACAACAGTTTGCAAACAAGAGAGGCCATCACAAAAATGCGCTTGACTGTGTTACGCCACCCTCCATACATCCCGGATCTGGCACCTTCAGACTTCCATTTGTTTGGACCAATGAAGGATGCTGTTCGTGGAAGAAAGTTTCAGAGTGACGATGAGGTTGTTGAGGAGGTTAAGAGGTGGCTCCAGCGGAACCCAGCGGACTTTTATCAGCAAGGAATAAATGCCCTTGTTTCGAGTTGGAGGAGAGCCGTAGAAAAGGGTGGAGACTACGTGGAAAAATAAAATTTTGTAAAAAAGGTAAGTAACTACTTGTGTACAAAATTTCTGGAACTTAAAGGAAACTTGGAAAGAAAAAAAAAAAGGTGGGGCAAAATATATTGAGTGGCCCTCATAGTTTATTTTCTTTAGTCAGTTGAATATGGGTGAAATAAGTGTGATACAGCTAAACCGAAACCTGTATCAATTTTTACATTCTGGTGTGTTGTACCCTCTCATTTTATCCTAATTTGGGGAATCTTATATTGTATGTATTATGATAATTAAATAAATGATAAACTGATAAAGGAATGCAAAAAAAATTTGTTTTTGTTGTATACATCTTGTTATTTAAGTAAATGCTTTACACTTATTTATCAATGAAGAGGAATTTGAGAATGTCTCATACATTTCAGTTAAATTTAATTTTGCCTTATGGTTTTCGTCCTCTACGAAAAGGAAAGCATTGCAATTATGATGATGTATTAAAAAATTTTTTATATACATTACAAAACAGTTCTTCTAATCAGGTTATGAAGAAAAGAACTAAGGGTGACTGATAGGTTACTAAAGGTTAGATACTTAGATATCCAGAGAGTAGAATCCATAAATAGGACATCTTTGTGGTAGAATCTAGTTAGTACCTGATTTCAAACAAGTTTAAATGGTTTTACTGAAGAGGATGTTCTATTAGCAATTTACAAGATCTGTTTTTCATAGTGGCTAAAAATAATCTGAACTAAGGCAACATTGATTCATTGACCATTGGGTTTGGAAATACGATACTTTGACTTTTTATATATTGGATTAAAACACTTTATTTTTGCATTTTTATATATTTAATTAAATTAGTTTCCTTTGTTTTTATAAAAACTTTCTAGATATTTGCTTATAATATATCTACTGATTTCAAAATCTATTGTCTATTGCTTAAAGTGAATGCAAGATCCATCAACTGTAGCAGTGAAATGACTGGTAAACCTTTATTTTTTAAATCCAATCTACATGGTGTGTGGCTCGTCACCCCCTACTGACTAGGAGTCAGGCATTGCTTTGATGGAAATTGGTAATATGGGTCAAGAAGAGTGGAACACAGTGAAAGAATAGAGGAGCTAGACATGTTTAGTTTTGAGGGAGAATTTTGAGGAGAGATATGGAACATGTTCTTATTAGAGGCTGATGGAAAGTCATGAGGGGCATAATAAGAAAATTAGAAAAGGGATTTGTAGGCTGGTCCTACAAAAATTCATTTTTAACCATAGAGTAGAATTTGGTATGAATTGTTACTGTATAAGTAATATTCAATTACTTTAGGGGTATTAAACTTTAGGAGATTTGAACTTTGGAGATTTTGAACATTAGGGGGAAATGACCCAGGCCCCTTGCACACGTGAACCACTGTGCAATATTTTTAGCCGACAATCTTTGTTCAATAAACATCATATCTGGAAGCAAGCAAGTCACCATAAATCCTTATTTTCTCTAAAAGGTGATCTACTTGAACTATGCAATATGTCTGAGGGATAGAAAGGGAAGGTGTATAAAAACAACTCGTTTCATCAAAAACTGACAACAGAAATAGTCACAATGACAGATTGGAAAGATAACTTGTACGTATCTTGATCTTCCCTAACCTCTGTTTAATGTGTATATTGTTGGATTAACTGTTTCGTTTAATGAGACAAAAATTGATTATTAGGATGGCTAATACAGTATGACGTTATAGAAATTCATCTTTGCCGATGATGCAAAATGTAGTTGTACTAAAGTTGGTAGCTTTTGGACAAGTATTTTACAGTTGGGCGTTGATAAATCAAAAAAATCATGAGTATGAGTTATGGAGAGATACTTTAGTTAGAAAGTGTGTCATACAAATACGTTCTATTCCCCATAAAACTCGCTAGCCGTTTTCTTTAACTTTGCGGTAACTTCTTCAAATTCAAGGCACACAATACTTATTTATCTCAGTGTTTTGTACGAGGTAACTCACTCGCTGGTAGCCCCAGAGTATCGCTAATATATACGCTGGGGCTACCAGCGAGTGAATCACCCTGTGCATATATATATATATATATATATATATGCGCAATAGAGAGAGAAAAAGTTATACAGGATGATAAAAAAGTTGCAGTGCACAGTTTTTTATTATTATTTTTATAATTACTGTATTATATAACGTAGAACTTATAATAATAACAATAATTATAATAATTATAATAATCTGAAATAAAAACAAATAAAAAAATTACAACCAGTGCACTGCTACTTTTTGATCACCCTGTATTACTTCGGCTTATTTACGTGTGTTGATTCACGAAAATGTGTAGTTCAAAGTTAATAACACTGGGGAACAAATTTCAACTTTTTGTCTATTGAATTAGATTTGACAGTTAGTTCTAGGTAATTTGGGTGCGCTGAGCACGAAGTTTTACTCGGTTTTGCTCTATCAGGTCCTGATTTTGCTCAACACCCCTCCTCTTTCGTCGTATTCATAAAAAGGTTTTTTTCTCAATACTCGCTAAGTCTTTTTGCAGTTACACATTATGCAACTAGGTTTTTATCTAGGTATTTGTACCTATTGTTATGGTATTGTTGTATTATGTATATTTTTATATGTAACACCCTAAAAATATTTTTAATTTTGTCATTTTTAACCCATTTTAATATTAGTAAATTAAGCTAAAAATATCATAGAATTCTAAATTTTCTCGAGCGTTCCTGTTCTCTGTAGAGTATTCTAGAGGGACAACTAAAATATATAAAAGCGACTCGTTTCCAGAGTTAATCAGTCAATTCAATCAGTCAGTCAGTCAGTCAGTCAGTTGAGTTAGTTAATTAAGTTTGGGCATTAACATAATTTTGAATTGGCATATGATTTAGTGAGTAATTTTGTCATCGTGATTTAATATAGTTGATTTAATTAGACGTAATTTATATTGTACCTACTCATCCGTGTTTCTAGTTTAATTTCATAGATTGTAAGTACCTATTTCATAATAAGTACCTATTTAAACTAATTTTTGTGTTTATATTTCAGATTTTCTTAAATTTATATGAATTAAGGGCTTTAAATACCTTTACAAATTGGCAGAACAATCAAGCAATATGTCATCAAGCACTAGAAAGTTCAAATGCAAAAACAACCCTGATTCCTTCTGTTATATATGTGGAAATTTTACACTTCCACATCAACGAGCAAATATAACTGACTTCGTAAAAAGAGCTTACTTAGCTTATTTTGGCATAAAACTGGGGGACCAAGATAAATCGTGGGCTCCACATAAAGCCTGCACTATATGCATTGAAAGACTGCGACTTTGGACGAAGGGTTCGGATTCAAAAATACCTTTTGGAGTTCCGATGGTAAGTTTATGATTTCATAAAACTACGTAATTTAATCACTAGTATACTGTAACTTACCTAAATGTAATTGTAACTTAGGTACATAAACAAAAATTTACAGAAAATGTTCATAAGAATCTCAAATATTGCATAAGGTTGAAACACATAGAAATGTTAAATGTTTGGGTGATAACTTTTGATAAAATTCATAAAAACAAGTCTCTCGTCGCTTTGTTAACGCTTTACAAATTTTTTTCCATATCAGGTGTGGCGAGAGCCTACTAACCACGAGACCGATTGCTACCTTTGCTTTGTCAAGACTTCGGGCTTCACTAAGAAAAATAAACATTGTATCGAGTACCCAAATTTCGACACCGCGATACGACCTGTGCTACATTCAAATGAGATCCCCATTCCAAAATTTAAGGGTCTGCCAACTCAAGAATTAGTTGAAGATGTTCCTGAAAATATTGTTATGCACTTTGAGGAGTCAGACACCGATTTTGACCCCAGCGTATTTGAAAGTCAAAACGATCCGCAAAAGTTTAACCAGGCCGAGTTGAATGATCTTGTAAGGGATCTAAATTTGCCAAAAAAGGCTGCGGAAATTTTAGCTTCAAGACTTAAAGAGAAAAACTTGCTTACTTCAAACACATACATTTCATTTTACAGAAAAAGAGAAGAAGAACTTGTTAAATATTTTAGAACAGAGGATAGTTTAGTATATTGCTGCGACATAGTTGGTTTGTTAAAGAAGATGGGGGTTGAGTCTTACGATGCAAATGATTGGCGCTTGTTTTTAGACAGTTCGAAAAGAAGTCTTAAGTGTGTGTTGTTGCATAATGGCAATCTATACGGCTCGATACCGATTGGGCACTCAACAAAATTAAAAGAAAAGTATGAACATATAGAAAAGGTTTTAAATCTTATCAAATATAGGGAGCACGAGTGGATCATATGTGTTGACTTAAAAATGGTTAATTTTCTGCTAGGACAACAAGGAGGGTATACTAAATATCCCTGCTTCCTTTGCTTATGGGACAGCAGAGCCAAGGAAGAACATTATTTCAAACAAATCTGGCCAGCACGAACATCACTTACTGTCGGAGAAAAAAACGTAATTAATCCACCTTTAGTGAGCAGAGATAAAATCATATTTCCTCCTCTGCATATAAAACTAGGCCTCATTAAACAATATGTAAAAGCTTTAGATACGAACGGCGAGTGTTTCAAATACATAACTTCAAAATTTCCAAGTTTAAGTTATGAAAAAATCAAGGCGGGAATTTTCGACGGTCCACAAATAAGAACAATGATTAAAGACAGCAATTTTCCTATGTCATGAATGAACGCGAAAAAAATGGCTGGTTCTCATTCGTGGACTTGATAGAAAACTTTTTAAGCAATTATAGGGCAGATAACTACGAAGAAATCGTAAAAAACTTTTAAGGGACTACAAAGAGTTAGGTTGCAATATGAGCATAAAATGCATTTTTTGAATAGCCATCTTGACCAATTTCCAAGTAATTTAGGTGATGTAAGTGACGAACAAGGGGAGAGATTCCACCAAGATATAAAAATTATGAGGAACGGTACCAAGGCCGCTGGGATTCCCACATGATGGCTGATTACCGCTGGTGCTTGAAAAGAGACCTGCCATCAACAAGCAAATACGCTAGAAAGTCTTACAAAAGAAAATGTTTGCCACAGTGAAAGCTTCATATCTGTTTGTTTTTTATTTTAAGTCATTTCTATCGTTATAATGTAATTTTACTGTAGTTTGAACTGCTTGTATTCATGAAACTTGAAAAAAAAATTTAACACATGACTTAATTTTTTAGTCCTAATTTGAAAAATCTGGAAAATGGCACATAGGCTGTCGACAAGAATCAGGACCTGATAGAGCCAAACCGAGTTGAAATTCGTATTCAGCGCACCCAAATTACCTAGAATCAAGTGTCAGATATCATTCAATAAAATACGTGTTGCCCAGTGTAATAGATAACTACACTACATAGGTAAATAAACAATTAAGCACATGTTATGAATGTATATAAAGTTTATGCGTGTTTCAGCGTAATACTGGGTGAAAATAAATCAGTCCCCTTCAAAAAAAAATAAAATAAAATAATTTAGCTAAAATTAATTAATAATCTTCTATTTTTGATAAAAATAATTGTTAAGACAAAAAATTGGGACTAGTATGTTTCATGGACTGCTCTCGATTTTCCTACAAAATTGCAAACAAGGGCAGTCGATCACCCTGATTTTGTTTCTGCAATCGGTTTTTTTGAGAACCCTAACCTAACCTGACCTAACCTAACCTAGAAAAATGTATTTTTGACTAAAAAAGTGCATAACTTAACATGTTATTACAACTTAACATGTTATTACATTATCATTTGTATAATTTAGGTCTCGGGGTAACGGCGGCGGAGCCCCCGTAAAGATCACGCATCACGAATTGATCGGTATAGAGTTCACTTTGTGATGCGTGATCTTTGCGGGGGCTCCGCCCCCGTACCCCCGACACCTAAATTATACAAATGATAATGTAATAACATGTTGTTATGCATTTTTTTAGTCAAAAATACATTTTTCTAGGTTAGGTTAGGTTAGGTTTCTCAAAAAACCGATTGCAGAAACAAAATCAGGGTCATCGACTGCCTTTGTTTGCAACTTTGTAGGAAAATCGAGAGCAGTCCATGAAACATACTAGGTCCAAAATTTGTTCTTGTTTTAAATTGTGTTTAATTTTCTTCAGTTTTTATTGTAATCAATATATAAAAACGAAAAGATGAAACTCTTACACTCATTGGCAAAATTATTTTTCATGCCTTCTGAGAAGATTAAATTAAATATGTCCATTATCTGCTGTATTTTTTGAAACCTTACGCGTCTTCGTAAGGTCTATTAGATTAGATTATGTTTTTGGCTCTATCACGTACCTATTAAAAAATCTCGAAACTTTGATACTTGTTTGTGTCATTTCAGCATACTCAAGGTATTTTCCTTTCACTCGTTTATCTTTTTCTGTTTCTGTTCTTCTTATATACATTATATATTATATCTAGGGCACATTCACTAGAAGGTTAATGCGTGTAGAACGTTGCTATGCTGTATGCATAAATAAATATCATCTTGTTGCTTGTTTTTTTTAAAACTTCAAATACTTCTCATAAAAGCACGCGAGGATTGTGTGCCGTTATCATCCCGAAATTTTCCGTGAATGTACAGTTGCGCTCATTATTCGTAGGACACTGTTGAGAACAGAAAGCGACACCTGGCATTTTTTGTATTTGGTATTTGTTGTGTGTACTACAAACGGTTGTAACATTTTATGAATGAATCTGGCAGTGTGTGAGCACTGATTGGTTGGTTGACTCATTGGCAAATGTCTTTAGAACATAATTATTTCCATTCATCACTCTGGTTTACATATAGTGGCCTACACATCATCAATTTGATGTGGCCTAGAAAGTAGGCTTAATATAATTTATGAATTAAATTGAAATAAATAATGAGGATCACCAGTTCGGGGCACAGCCCAAAAAAACAATATTTAATAAGGAGAGAGAAATTACTTTGTTGTTTTGTTTAATTAGAAAAATATATAAATTATTTGTTCACAGTGATTAACAATTCTGTATACGATAATTGTGCTATATTACAATGACTGATTCTTAGCAATGAGAATGGTTTATACACTATAAGCGTTAAGTGAATATAATAATTACAAAAAACACTAATTCAGGTACTGTAGGCTAAGAAGATAATGCGACAGTGAACGCACAATAATAGATAATTAAGCCCAATAATAACTGAGGTAATGAAAGTACGATGTTGGTACAGTAAAATAAATACATAAATGAACAAATAAACAAGAGGATACAAATACTGCAAGATAATTGAATACCGTAAAATAATTGAACAGGCCTACCGCAGTCTTAATGGGAGAGTGAGTTAGCCGATTGTTCGGGAACACTTTGAAGATAGCCTATTCGCTAGGGTAAGGTTACACTATGTAGGCTACGTGGGAGGCTTGTGGCCTCCGAGAAGGTTTACGGACCTGGGCTTCGATGTAAATGGATCTGAAGGCGGACTGGCCTTACCGGCGAGAAGATGAGTATTAAGGACCGATTGAGACTTGTTGAAAAGGTTGCCAGCGGAAATCCCGCAGCAGTGATGTTGCTTCTTGCTGGATGAAGTTGTAAAGGGCCCTACTTGATGATAGACTTCGTGTATGCTCGACTGGAGCCTTGAAGGAACGGCGGGCGGCTCTCTGGCGAAGGCCGGACAGCGGGTGGCGTGACGAGTGGTGTTACTGACGAAGTTGCCGAGGGCGAGATGTGACGACAAAAACGAGAGAATGGCAAGCGAGTGTGATTTGAGAAAGAACTCGTATTTTATATGCCTTGGTGACGTCCTCTGGTGGGCATTTCGGGAATACCACAAAATCTGTGTTTCTTTGTTTTCATTCCAGATGTTTGAGAACGGCGAAGAAAGGAATTTCCGGTCGGTCTCTACACATATTAATAAGGAAACATAAATGAATAATTAAATATAAATTCAAGAAGAGGATATATATATATATTATATATATATATATATATATATATATATTAACAAGGGGAATGTCAATGACGTGAATAAAACATTGTTCTTGTATATTCTGTAAATAAAAACCATAATACGTGATGACAGTGTTTATCGGCAAACCTGTAATCCTCTATTTAACTGACATTTCAATGAATAAACACTGTAACACAGAGCATGCAATGCAACAACACGTGTTAACATTGTCAGTACTTTGTTCAATTTACCATCTCCCAGATAAGACATATTGGTTGAATGCACCTTAACACGTAAATGGTAATTATCAGCTTAAAGGGAAGCCATATATTGCAACGTCGTGTGTTTCAACACACTCGCAAGAGTACTACCTGAGTTCTCTATATTATGGTTTTACCTAAGGCGTCGTTAGAATTGCCAACTGAACGATAGATGAGCGAAAATATTCACTAGCCCATACGTCATTGTTTTCTATTTGGGTTCAGCAAAAAAACATTAAGGGCTCTGATATGTTGTGTAATAAATATTTAACATAACATAGTGAAGCCCAGTAGTTTAGAATATATAGACGGAACTAAATTATAATGGAAATAAAGGGGTATTTTGTAACAAGCAGTGAATAATGTATAATATTTGTTCGTAACTATATGTAATTGGTTTATTACATAGTTTTCCATCATTTTGCTTACAAAACGAAGAGGAATAGAATGGTTCGAGAATATCTTACATGTTACTTACAGGGTCCCTCGACTTAGAAAAGGTTGAAAAACACTGCCACAGATACGTATATGCTAGACTTTGTAAGTAAGTGATGGTCTGTGTAGTACAGCGGGTACCAAAGTGGGGGAATTTTCACATTTCCCGGGGGTAAAGAGGAATTCCTGAAAATTGTTTTTTTAATGTTCGTTTTGTGAACAAAAATTTCGAGTTAGACCGTTTAACTGTTTAGGTCGTAGTCGCAGTGTTACAAAATACGAATGGCTGCACCACGAGGAGAATTATAGAGACTTTCCGAGACTGACATGGTGTGTTCATAATAGCGCGTTGGTTAAAGAAAAGCTAAAAATTGAATTTCTACCTACAGAACCTAGTTTAATCTAGATTCTGTGGAGGCACTGTATGTCAAACCACAATCAACATCCTTATTAAGGACATTAAATGAATTACTACATATTTAATAGGCAGCCATGCTATCTAAAACAGAGGCCATTCACTTATTACGCCCTGAAAAGCAGTGACTTACCTGAACTGAAAGCAGAATTCCTGAAAATGCGGCAACATCTTATTTTGAGCAAAATTGGATGGGGAGTATCCTTTGTTTGCTGAAGAGGCAAAGAAAGTGCTAGTGCCTTTTGCGACAAGTTATCGTTGAGAGGCAGCTTCTCAGCAATGATGGTCATAAAGAACAAACTGCGAAATCGGCTGCACATCGAAGGCGATTTACGCTGCGCCTTGAGCGAAACTGAACCCAGAATTCAGACGTTAGTTCAGCAGAAACAGTTCAGCAGAAACGAGAAAACTTCGACTGTCAACTGCTGCGGATGATCGGAGGATCTGCGATGTTGCCGGAGCCCATCCCTTTACCAATGCTGTTGCCATAAGGGAACAATTGCAGCTTAATGATTCGGCAATGACAATAAGGCGACGGCTACGTGAAGCTGGGTTACACCATCGGACCCCGGCTATCAAGAAGTTAAATCAGCAACATCGAAAAAATAGACTTCGATTTGTCTCAGCAACATGTTGACAAAGGACTTGACTTTTGGAGCCGAGTGATATTTATCGACGAAAAGACCTTTTCCTCCACATCCCATGGCCGTCTTCATTGTTGGAGGGGGAATAATACTCGATATACTCAATAGCACATCTATGAGGAAGCACGTAACGGTCATGTCACCTGTAACATGTGGGGATGGATTCATCTGTATGGTGTAGGAGAGCTCACCAAAATAGAAGGGAGGTTTACTGCAGACCAATATATAGAAATTTTCGAAGAGGCTATGCTTCCTTCTGCGTGTGCATATGCTCTGACATTTCCTGAGCGAATCATTTTTATGCAAGACAGGTCCCCAATTCACACAGCACGGATCGTCACACGCTGGTTCTCTGAGCAAAGAAGTATCGGCGATATCCTATTTTGGCGTCACAAATTATTCAATCAACCAGTTAGGTCAAGTGTACGCCCTTGACGATTGGTTAGGTTAAGTCGTGATATTTTCGTTTAAACTAACGAAAATATCAAGACTTAACCTAACCAATCATCAAGGGCGTACAGTTGACCTAACCGGGCAGTCATTTAACCTAATTAACATAAACAAGTAATCTGAAAGTGTTGGAGTGCCGTTTATTTTTGGTTGGTTGAGTAATTTGGGATGCGAAAATAGGATATTGCCGAAATATCGACCTTCTGGATTGACCAAGTAAGGGTTGTGACATGAATCCCATCGAGAATATATGGGCCAATATTGTAAATGTGTGGGAAACAGCGGAGGAACGAACAACGGACCAGCTTTTACAACACACATTTAGTGAGTGAGAGGTGCTGAGGAGGAATCAACAGCTGGTATATAATCATATTGCTTCTGTACCACATCGACTGTAGGAAGTCATAGACAACAACGGTCGCTTGACAAGATATTAAATTTGTTGTGTTCATGTATAAAACATTTCTCAAAGACAATGGTAATTATGAATGTGTAACACCTTTGAAAAATTGTCAAATATCATCGTTAAAATGGCTCTATGTTTATCGGTATGAATCAGCGTAATAGTTTTATTTTCTGTAATTCTCTCCTTTGAAGTGAGAGACCGCCAAAAGTCACAGCTGCAGTGGTTCAACACTTAAGTTGTAACATGGAACTTATTAATACAAAACAATTATATGCATTTATGATGCTGCCTCAATACAAAACATTCTTCGTTTCTAAATAATATTTCTCTCAGTGACTGTTTATTACTATATTAGTGTTGCTTATCTAGAAATAGCATTTGCTCCGGATATAACAATGCCATACCAGTAGTATCCATTCAGCTGTCGTCCATTTGCCAATTGGAAGATATTCTAAGCAGTGACGTATAAAACCTACAGATATCCATCAATTTGGTAATGTAATAATCTGGTAATCTTATAATGTTATTAAAATTTAATATGCTTCAAAACATTGTTTTTCATTCATAAACCGCCTATATATGTATTTATATATATCAGGGTTTTGCTCTGTCTTTGTTATAACACAAAGTAATATCTGAATCTATGTTCAGTATTAAATGTAAATAAGTAAATAAAAAAATAAATGAATCAATTTGGAATTTGCTCAGGGCGCAATAATGCCTACCTACGTCTCTGTTTTTATACATTGAAACTTCAGTTCGTTCAGGATGACAGGCTTGCCAATACCATGAACACTAGGGTGTATCATGCTCATTGAAGCGCGAATTTCAAGATTGACAGTATGTATTCCTATGTAAAATTAAATTTTAGGAGGGGTTTGTTTCCTTGAACCTTTGCTAAAAATCACGTTTAAGTGTTCAGATTTCCACTTTTTCGCTTTCTGGTTATGTACAGAACAGCTGTGCAGGACATACACTGTAGTACAAATGTAACAGACAGGTTTCTTACCAAACAAAACCATTGTAACAGCTGTTATAGGCTACTAGAGTTTCACTGTGATAATTTTCTATGTTTCAGATACAAAGCTTGGTGAAGATTGTGTAGCCACCATGGCTAAGCAAGGACGAAAGACCAGAAAAAGCCCTGGTTCAAAGCTGAGTGATCTGGTGGGTCCAGGCAAGCAGTTATTTCCCACAGAAGTTCCAACCTGGAGAGCTATGTTATGTTTCAGAGAGGAATCCTCCTCCAGGAAGAGAAGCTGCTTCTGGATGATATGAAGAGAGCTCAGTACCCTCTGCAAGATTTGGCTAAGGACTTGGCATCACTGGTACTGGCACAGTGGCGCAAAAGCAATGCCAAGTTCACTCCTCTTGTGATCATTCAAGAGAGATCCATTGCCAGGAAGATTCTTGTCAGGTGGAATGAAATTACTGACCTAGTGAATGGCAGAGTGAAGGCTGCAAAGAGAGAGAAGAGAATATCTGAACTTGATACACTGTTTGACATAACAACCTGCAAACATGATATCACTCTCTGTGGAACTGAAGCATCTGGCTGCTCTGGCTGTGCTGCTAGAGTTCATGTCAACTGTGACTGTACTCTGCCTCAGAAGATTCCAAAGCTAGAGCTAGAGTGGCTCCATTACCAGAGGATCAAAACCTCAGAAGTTTCTGGCTTCCAGATGGCATCTGTTGATGTGAAGGAAACAGTGAAGCAGGTGAAGACTGCTAAGAGGAAGGAGGAAGAACAGAAGGCAGCTGAGAAGAGAAACAGAAAAGAGGAAGAAGAAAAGGAGCTACTGCTTAGAGCTGATGATGGTGATGATGATGAAGATGAGGTGACTTCCTTGCAAGAGTCTCCAGGCAGAGCAGCTCCTACCGCTGACAGGTTTTTCCAGTACTGCACCAGGCACAAACTCCAGTGTCAACACTGGCAAAGTCTCCAACTCTGCCAGGAGGAACTACATGGATATCTTAAGCACTGCTGCGGCTGCAGTCAGGTTCAAGGTGGCAAACACTCCTGCAGCAGCCATTGCAACTGGTTTCTTACAAGATCTCATCAAAGCTGGCCATCTATCTGCTGATAAGGCATATCTAGCTGTTGACAGGATGAAGATGTGGAGGGGCAAGGAGTCTGTAATAGGTGCCTCGGTGGAGGCCCTGGAGAAAAGGACAGAGGGAGAGGAGATCAATGGAATTTTCTTTGATGGAAAACAAGATAAGACGACAAAGATCATGAGGTACAATGAAGAAACTGGCCGCTTCCATCCTGATATTACAACTGAAGAGCACTATAGTGTTACCTGGGAACCTGATGGGAAGTATCTCTTCCATTGTACACCAGAAGAACCTGAAGAAATTAGAAACCTGCACTGAAGATAGCTCAGGCTCTGTTTGAGTGGATTAGTGCTCATGGTGCTAAAGATACTATTGTGGTCCTTGGTGGTGACTCCGCCAACACAAACACAGGACCTAATGGAGGAGCCATCACTCACTTGGAGAGACTGCTAGGTCACAAGTGTCACTGGCTCATATGCCAGTTGCATATTAATGAACTCAGCCTCAGGCACATGATCATCAAGGTTGATAGTCCCTACACGCACAAGTATGGGTTCAGTGGCCCAATAGGAAAACTTTTGGAGAAGATCAATGACATACCTGTCAACTTTAGCTTCAAGGCTCTGCCAGGAGAAGAAGATATAACTGAACTGCCAGAAGACATTGTACAGAACCTTAGCACTGACCAGAAGAACTGCTACCTACTGATCAAAGCTCTCAAGACAGGAGATTTGTAGTTGCGCTGGCTGACTACAGGTGAGGCTCTGTTGATGCTGGGGATGAGGCAGCATGGTCTGAAGGGGGAGGTGTTGAAGAAGCTGGAGGTGCTGCTGAAGTTCTGCCTGGACTTCTACTTCAAGATGTATTTTGAGATCAAAGTGAAGCACCACATGAGGTATGGACCTCACCATATTGTGACCGCTCTGGGACTACTGAGAAGCCAGCCCTCTGAAGTCAGGAACATAATCACTCATGTGATAGTTCGTGGAGCATATCATGCTCACAGTGAGAACCTCATTTCCTCTCTCCTGTGCAGTGAGGATGAGGAGGAGAGGGCATGAGGGGTTGAGATGATGAAGAAGATCAGCGGTAAATCTGCGTATGGAGACATGAGTCTGAGAACTCATAGAAACCCGAAACTGAATTTTGATGCCACTTCTCCAATTACTCTGATTAATTGGGATAAGGAGAAACTGTATGAGCCACTCTTCACTTGTAAGATGTCAAGAGGAGAAATTGAAAACTTCTCAGTTCACACTCAAAGTTGTGAAAGAGCAGTCCAGGAAGTTTCAGCTGCAGCTCATGCAATGTATGGGCAAGAGAGAAGAGATGGTTTTGTTCGTGCTAGGATCGATCACAGAGAATTGTTGCCAGTTTTCAAGTCAAAGCAAGACATTATGAACATGTTTTAGATCTCTACAAGACCTGCTAGACAAATCAAGATGCTTTCAGAAGAAAAAAATCTCAAAACATTCAGTTGACCAGCATATTATTACAAGTGGGGGTGGAGGAGGGACTTATACAAATATTAAAGAAGAATTGCAATTGCAAAAAAAAGGTTGAACGTCAAAGCAGCTTGCGGAAAGGTGGGAGCAGCTGCCATCACACTCAGTAATGCCGAAAAGAAAATAAATAAAACTTGGTGGAGGCGTTTCTAAAAAAAGAAAATGCAAGACCAAGAAAGAAGAACAAAAAGATTCTGCCTGATGAAGAGAACAGTCGCAAAATATGGTGTATAGGAGACTAAAAATCATACCATTCCTTAGTTTTGGGCCATTTTGGGTGATTTTGGTTATTTTAGGGGTTATGAACCACTTTGACTGATCTTAAATGGATTCAAGCCTGCCCCTAGATGCTTAAGTATGTGAACAATATGGAACATATGGAGGTCATTTGAGGCTACAAGTCTTTGAAATTGGCTAAAAATCCCATTTTTCAACAAAAAAGTGCGATTTTGAACACTTTAATGCGATTTTTCACAAAAGTTGCAGAAGACGAACCCCTCTTAAAATTCAATTTTACATAGGAATACCTACTGCCAATCTATTTAATTATTTATTTATATTTCCTTAGTAAGATGTAAACCAGTGACGAATGGAAATAATTATGTTCTAAAGACATTTGGCAATGAGTCAACCAACCAATCAGCGCTCACTCACTCCCAGATTCATTCCTAAAATGTTACAACCGTTTGTAGTACACACAAAAATATATGGCAGGTGTCGCTACCTGTTCTGAACAGTGTCCTAGGAATAATGAGCGCACCTGTACCTCATAAACGGAAGTGACGTTCATTTGACGTCGTCCTGCCAAAATTATCCGTCTACCTTTCGGCCAACATACCACTGACCGACTTAGGATGGACTTTTGCAGTGAAAGTATCATTGTATCACGTTAAAAATATTTAAAGAAGCTACTGTCAAATTTCTAGGCATACGCCAAAAGAAATATCAAAACGCAAGCTTCCCCTTAGTGGAACTTTCATTAGGGCAGTAAAATGAAGAAATTTATTAGCCTGTGTTTCGTGGAGAATTTTTTCACTTCTATCACTTTTGCTCACGCGCGCAATATTTTTGGAGTTAATACACTGGTCTGGCCTATAGTAAAAAAGGCTGTGAATCAGCCGGTTTGGAGAAATTCCAGAGAGACTCAAAGTTCAATATTTTCATTAAGTTTCATGAAGATCTGATTAAAAGAGGAGGCTGTAGCCATCACCGTGGAATAATAATAATAATAATAATGAACGTAACGATTTCAATGATAATTCACTTGTCTACAAATTTTGAAAAAGTTTGTGCTTCGGAGATAAAATGTACTTCCTACTGTATTATGGATTTTGGGGTGCTGAAAACGAATATGACCATAAAAACAGTCGATTAGCTAGTTTCCAAGAAAATTTAAGTTACACATTTTGCGTATACTGTATGTATACCATATATTAGTAACATACCTGTATAATGCAGTCACTTATATTGATTCAACCCGTCGCTTCTTTGCTTGTCTCTTGTATTCAACTTCTGGAGCATCTCTTTTTATTGTCCAGCAGTAGTCTGCTAACAATGATGGACTCCATTTCCCCTGGTAGCGTTTCTCCATCGCTGAGATATCCTGATGGAAACGTTCACCATGTTCATCGCTGACTGCTCCACAGTTGGCCGGAAAAAATTCCAGGTGCGAATAGAGGAAATGTATCTTTAAAGACATATTGCAGCCCATTTTTGATAGGACAACAGCAGGTTTTCCACTAGCTCCCTGTAATTGTCAGCTTTGGTATTTCCGAGAAAATTGGTTGCTACTAACCGGAAATCATTCCACGCTGTCTTCTCCTCACCACCTAGGGTACGGTCGAACTCCTCATCTCTAAGAAGCTCGCGGATCTGTGGATCAACAAATACACCCTCCTTGATTTTTGCTTCACTGAGCTTTGGAAATTTACCACCGAGATACTTAAAAGCTGCCCCCGTTTTATCCATAGCCTTAACAAAATTTTTCATGACGCCCAGTTTGATGTGTAAGGGTGGTAACAAAATCTTGCTCGATTCTACAAGTGGAGGATACTGAAAATTTTTTGTTCCAGGTTCCAATGAGTGTCGGAGTGGCCAATACTTCTTGATGTAATGAGAAGTCCTAGCCCGACTATCCCATTCACACAGAAAACAGCAATACTTAGTGTAGCCCGGCTGCAGTCCAAGCACGATAGCAACAACTTTCAAGTCACCACAAACCTGCCACTGATGTTTGTCATAGTTTATGCAGTTCAAAAGTTGCTTCATGTTGTCATATGTTTCCTTCATGTGGACTGCATGACCAACTGGAATTGATAGCAATACGTTGCCAACATGCAACAAAACAGCTTTTAGACTCAACTTCGATGAATCAATGAACAGTCTCCACTCATCAGGATTGTGAATAATGTTGAGAGCTGCCATCAGACCATCGATGTCATTGCAAGCTACAAGGTCACCTTCCATGATGAAGAATGGGACAAAATCTTTTTGACGGTCACGAAACTTACACACTCTAACATTTTCAGCGAGGAGATTCCACTGCTGCAATCTGGATCCCAACAGCTCTGCCTTACTCTTTGGCAGTTCTAAATCTCTGATAAGGTCGTTTAATTCATTTTGAGTTATCATGTGCGGTTTAGAAGATGTCAAGTTATAAACAAATTTAGGGTCTTGTGAAGTTGAAGGCTCACAAGTTTCTCAGGTTCCTTCATTCTCCTCGTCCTCTGACTCCAGGGAGAATGAGTGTGGGGGCTCAGGAACGGGTAGTCCTTCGCCGTGAGGTACCGGGCGTATAGCAGAGGGTATATTTGGATATTGTAAAATCCACTTTTTCTTCTTGCAAATACCTTTCTTGACTGGAGGCACCATGCAGAAGTAACAATTACTGACATGATCTGTTGGTTCCCTCCACACCATTGGCACTGCAAAAGGCATAGATTTCCTTTCCGATTCAACCACTGGCGAAGGTTTGTTGCACAAGTATTGCAGCATATGTGTGGGGCCCAGCTCTTGTCCTGATCTCCAATCTTACAGCCAAAATAAAGGTGATAGGCTTTCCTAATCACGGCGGTTATAGCACGCTTTTGTGATGCAAAAGTCATTCCCCAAAACATAACAGAAGTTATCTACACTGTTCACGCAATTACGAGGCATCTTTGTTCAAATTAGGCTAAAAAAAATTCAGTTTCAAAAACAAACACTAAAAAGAGTTTGACAAGGGTGCACTGTATGACTTCCGCGAATGAACTGATGCTGTGGTGTAATATGTAGACGCCTGTGACACATCGATGCCTTGACTCTACTGCGCATGCGCTTAGTTATTTTTTTTTTATTTTAATAAATTAATGTAATTACATTGCATTTTAATAATTTTAAATTAGGTAAGGTTAAGTTAGGTTAGTATTCCATTTATATTAATATCAAAAACATTATGGGCAGCAATATGTTAAAATGATCCAATCTATTTCTTAATAAATAATTTACAAATACATAATGTAATATATAAATTTAAAATTACATTTTATTGTATATATATGTGTATATTTACATTAATTTGTTAAAATAAAAAATATAACTACGCGCATGCGCAGTAGAGTCAATGCGTCGATGTGTCACAGGCGTCTACATATCACGCGACAGATGCAGTCCAGTTAGTAGGGTGCAGGGTTGCCTGATATCTTTATAAATAGAGCCAAAATTAGTAAAGATTGACTACTCTTATTTCCGAAGCATTTTGGCTGTAGACCAGGGATATAATCTGAGCAATGATAATCTGCGGAACGCAGAAATCTTAATAATTTGAGAAAAAACAAGATTTCTGCGTCCTGCAGAACTCTTCATAAAAGCCATATCGTGTTCCAGTTTCATTTTAACTCTGGTCTGACAACTCTAAAAGTTATTATTATTATTTTTACGAATACGCATGTTTTTTTCTAAATTTTATTTTTCTGAAAGCAAAAAATAGAGCAATTTAATATAAGGAAATATTTTTGAAAAATTATTTAATTGCTAATTTGGTGTGAGGAAAAAGGAAAATTTTCGCCCGTCACGTTTGTTTCAAATTTCAAATGATATTAAATTAATTTTTGAATTTCTGCCTCTTGCCTTTAATAATAATTTTTACTTTTTTAAATTTGTTCTTTCTACCGACAGTTATTACATTCTTCACACACACACACACAACACACACACACACACACACACTCTCATTCGGAAAACAAAACTACGGACCAAGAATGTGTTTAAAAGTAATGTTTATTAAAGAACGCCTGGAGACATTTTCAATTTTATTGAAAATCGAATCAAGGTGCGCGCATTGTGGGCCGTATGAATTATGTGACCCAGTGTGTGTGTGTGTGTGTGTGTGGAATGTATTTCATTACCCTAAGACTAAAACCATTAGCGGATCTAGGAGGGGGCCAAAGGGGCCATGGCCCCTAAAGCTGATAAAGATGCAGCTAACATCACTTTTGATGACCCCACCACCAGTAAGGCCACGTAAAATACTTTTTCTTACATTTCCCTTTTTCTTCATGTTACCTACAAAAGTGCTCTATATTCGTATATCTACCTGCTTTTTTATATTTACATAAAATCCATACACTGGTCACTTGTGTTTGGGTAGGTCTTTATGGGATTTTAAATATTTACTGATCCACTTGTTTTTCAGATTTCTCAAAACTGTATTAAATTTAATAGATGAATGGACGACTGTATACAATTAATTATGATGAGTTGATAAAAACTAACGCTCATTTTCATTTGCCGGCAATATACACAGCCTTCAGCTGATGTCAAAATGGCAGGATCGCAATACCATCTCCAAAGCCGTAATGTACTTTCATGCGATCGCAAAAACCGAATTCCTGGTGGCGATTGCCGTCAAGAAGTGCCTCACCGGAATACTTCGGCTCCTCTCAGCTTTTCAGAAGAAAGTTGCAGACCTGGTGCGA
Organism: Bathynomus jamesi; assembly: GCA_023014485.1. Classification (NCBI taxonomy): domain Eukaryota; kingdom Metazoa; phylum Arthropoda; class Malacostraca; order Isopoda; family Cirolanidae; genus Bathynomus; species Bathynomus jamesi. The sequence goes on from JAJOZX010000031.1 coordinate 1,167,266, forward strand.
TCATTGCAGCTAGTTGATGCGGTTACCGAAATATTGAAAGGCCTTCGAGTGAGGAGTGAAACAGAGTTTTTTGCATCGATGGATGAAGTCCGTCCAGTCACTGAAAAGTTGGATGTAGAGATTGGTAAGCCACGTTTGGTGAGCAGATATGTGCACAGGTCTAACATCGGTAAGGATCCCGATACGGTAAGCTTCTACCGGATGAATATTTTTATTCCGGCTGTAGAAGCGTTGCTCCAAGATCTCGAGCTTCGCTTCAGTGTACATCAGCGTCAAATATTTTCTCTTAGCGGACTTCTTCCAAAGTAGGCCTCAGAAACCAACTAGACGGACATTCGTACCTGGATGGCGAGCGTATCAGAGTGTAATGGGATGCGACGGAGGCCAGGCCAAGGCTGAGTTCGACGTTTGGTCAGCAATGTGAGTGAGGTACGAAGGAGAAGTACCCACCATTGCCATTGGCACTCTAAACCAGTGCCTGGCTGCTGCCTTCCCATTTACTCGTATCCACTGGCTACTCATGGTGCTGTCTGTGTTGCCCGTCTCCAGTGATGAAGCAGAGCAGTTTTTTTCCAGAGTGGACGGAACATTGACAGCGTTGCGTTCCACCACGACGAAAAAGAGGCTTGAGGCTCTGGTGCTAATTTAGGCGCACCGCCACATGCTGCCGTCCAATAGTGACACCGTAAATTTCTTCGCCCCGTCAGGAGCTAGATACCTTACAGTGAAACTGTAAGGAAATGTGTTTGAATCAGGTTATTACCACCATGAGTCTTGGGTTGCGTAGAATTTACGTAATATGTCAACCTAACTGCCGAACCAGATGTCTGACCGAAATATGCTCCTGTCTAAAAGCTGGAAACCTTTGCCACAGCTCGTGCCGCCAACGCCATACGTGCAAAAACGCATCAAAATACAGTAGGTTAGGTCTTTCTATCCTATTCACTCCTGTGCCGATGATTCCACTCTTCATTTCTCAACCCGCTTCCCAAAGCGTCCCTCTCAACAGTCACTCCATGATTCGCGTAGCACGGCAGAGAAAACCTTGTGGCTTTCAATAACTCAAAAACTCGGTTCCTCCATCTGTCTATTCGTCACAATCTTCCACACGACTATCCCATTACTTTCAACAACACACAACTCAATCCTTCCTCTTCTCTTAACATTCTTGGCGTTTCCTTTTCTTGTGATCTTTCCTGAAAAGATCACATATACTCTTTCTAAAACAGCTTCTAAGAGGTTAGGTGAACTGTACCGCCTACACAGTTTCTTCACTCCCACTCAGTTGCTGTCTCTGTACAGGGGTCTTGTTTGCCCCTGTATCGAATATGGTTCAACCCCATAGCCGTATTTGACCGGGTGGAATCAAAGGCTTTTCGTCTCATCAATTCCCCGGTTCTTACTGATTGTCTTCAATCTCTTCTCTTTGCCACATTGTTGCCTCACTTTCTCTTTACTATCGCTATCATAACAGACATTACTCTTCTCTAACTACATGCCTCACCCTTTAAGGAGAACACGCAGTACCAGACTTTCTACACTTTCTCATTCTTTTTCAGTCTAACTATCTAATGCAAGGGTTAATCAGTATTTTCAGTCTTTCATCTACTCAACCAGTCAACTCTGGAACAATCTTCCTCAGTCCATCTTTCTTCCTTTCTATGACCTCACATCTTTCAAACGCAGAGTGTCTAGGCATCTCGAAAACCCGGGACCTTAATTTTGGCTCTCTTCTTCTTCTATGGGAGAGCTTTTGCGGGCATATGCCGTTGGCTCCTCCTTCCTGCATAAAAAAATAGTTTGCTTTAAGTATATTTTGCCTTAAATATAGTTTGCAACTGACAGTTTTATTGTGTATTTTGCCTTAAATACAGTTTGCAACTGACAGTTGAATTCTAAGTTTTTCCTCTGCCTATTTCATGAAATAGGCAGAGCGACAGTTCAATGTGGAATCCGAACCACGCCCCACCATCAACCTAGCGTCTTAACCACTCTTTCATGAAATAGGCAGAACGAAATTAATATTTCATGAAATAAGCAATAACTTTTCTTATTTCATGAAGTTTTGGTAAATGGACTGCCAATTTCATGAAATAAACAATATTTTGCTTATTTCATGAAATACTCAATTTCATCGATTACACGTGACATAAGAGTCTAGTATTTGAAGGTTAATGGATGCTAGTAGCATTACCGCAAAAAGGCCGAGTGGGAGAGGGGGAGAGGGGGAGAGGGGGGTTTACTCGCCAAGCCTAACCTGATCTAGGAAGGTAGCCTAAGAGAGAGGATAGAGGAGAGAGTAGAGATCTTTTCGTTGGCATATCTCGTCGCATATTGGAGCTCTTGACAGCTTCAGTTGGCTTAGAAGTCTTAATCAGCCAGTTGGCTTAATCTGGTTTAGAAGGCTTAATCAGGTATAGGTATTATAGTAAGATAATATCCCTGTTAAGAGAAGCAGGAAGCCCCCTGATTAAATCTTACAAACTATCATACTAAGATTATTCCTGGATGGAATGATTTTATTGCCCCCCTGAAGAGGAATCGAAAGACGCCTATGATTTGTGGTGCTTTCATGGTAGACCCAGATTAGGACCAGTATGCATGAATATGTGTAGAAGTCGGGGTCAGTATAAGGCGGCCATAAGGCGATGTAAACAGGAAGAAGAGTCTATTCGAGCATCAAAAGCCTGTGAAGCTCGCATAAATAACGATAATAACAAATTTTGGAAATTTGTTAAGAATCAAACGGGTGTCAAAAATGTCCTCCCTACGACAATCGATGGGGTGTCGGGGGAGGATGAAATTGCAAAGCTGTAGAAAAACCACTACTCTAACATTCTTAACAGTGTGAGTAGGGATAATTTTAAGATAGATTGCAGCGAAACGATTGTGGGAGGGACAAGGGAAAATATTTTTATATCATTTTCTGAAGTAAAGAGGTTAATTAAAGAGTTAAAGACTGGTTCTGCGTCAGGGGTAGATGACATCGAATGAGCACTTAAAATATGCAAATGACGTAATATGTCTGCATATATCATTGCTCCTATCAGCCATGCTTGCTCATAGCTATATCCCTGCAGAGTTCATGAGGGTATATATCTTGCCCCTGATCAAAAATAAGTATGGAGACATTCTGTCCAGCAATAATTACAGGCCTATTGCTGTCGCTTCCTGCTTCTCGAAACTACTAGAAAAACTCTTGGCTTTAAAAGGTCCCACTCAACTGACCTCTGTATCTATGTACTTAAAGAAACAATATCTAAATACAGTGACAGTAATTCAACCATTTATAGCTTTTTCCTTGATATAAGTAAGACATATGATAGGGTGAACCACAATATTTTATTTGCAAAACTAGAAGACAGGAAGGTTCCCATGTACATATAAATTTATTTAATTTTGGTATTCCCACCAATCTTTCACTGTTAGGTGGGGCAATGTACTATCCGAGTGTTTTGGCTCCTCTTGCGGGGTGAGACAAGGCTCCTTGCTCTCCCCTATGCTGTTTAATGTGTATATTGACGGATTAATTGCTTCACTTAATGAGCTGTAATCAGCCAGCTGATATAAGGTTTAAAATGAATGGTGAAGTAATTGAGGAAGTACAAGAGTTTAAGTATTTGGGTCAAACTATTACCAGCTCCTTCAGGGATGAATCGGATATAAGAAAACAATCTCGAAGCCTGTGTGCTAAAGCGAATATGACCATAAGGAACTTTCGTTTCTGTACAAGTGAAGCTAAAGACACACTCTTTTGTACTTTCTGCAGTAATATATACGGTCAACAACTCTGGGTGAATTATAAAAAAGTTTCTGGCAGAACCCTAAATTTGCTGTACAACAGGTCTTTTACACTCTTACATAAATTAACCCCGAGATACTCAGCTTCGCAAATGTTTGCTACCCGCAATATCCCGAGCTTCCCGGAGGTAACAAGACATGCTCAACACAGTCTAATGCAAAGAATTAAAAAATCAACCAACCCGATCATCCAAGCTATCCATGAGTCCTGCCATTTATCCTCTAAGCTATGGACTTCTTGGTACGAAAACGTTTGTCTGTAGCTCCACTTAACTTCGACAGCAGTGCAGTATTATTTCTAATCAATTGTGTATATTTCTATCCTTAGTATATGAACTGTCATTGTATTAATAATATTTGTCATATGGACTATAGTCTGCCAATAAACCTTTTCATTTTCATTTTTATATACCTGGTGTACATAAAGTCAGGATCTATTTTTGTGAAGCACTTGGAAATTATATGGAATTCAATCATAAAATGACAAAGTGGTAACATTTATTAAATAATTAAGAGTAGGATTCGACGTGACGCCCATCAGTATCCCTGCACAGCTCAAATCGTTCCGCAGCATTTCTAAACACATTCTGGAGCATTTGCGGGGTTATGTTATCTGCAGCAGTTCGTATACGTGTACGTAAGTTTTCAAGACTCGTAATCTTCGTCTGATAGACGTGCGATTTGATAAAGCCCCATGCAAAGAAATCTAAGGGGTTAAATCTGGTGATCTCGCTGGCCAAGGTCTGTTGCTTCCGCGTCCGATCCAGCGATTTGGAAAACGTCCATTTAGATAATCCTGAACAATTTTGGCATAGTGACAAGGAGCACCATCATGTTGATAGACGACGGTACTAACAATCCTATCCCCGTCCTCTATCAACATGATGGTGCTCCTTGTCACTATGCCAAAATTGTTCAGGATTATCTAAATGGACGTTTTCCAAATCGCTGTATCGGACGCGGAAGCAACAGACCTTGGCCAGCGAGATCACCAGATTTAACCCCTTTAGATTTCTTTGCATGAGGCTTTATCAAATCGCACGTCTATCAGACGAAGATTACGAGTCTTGAAAAACTTACGTATACGAACTGCTGCAGATAACATAACCCCGCAAATGCTCCAGAATGTGTTAGAAATGCTGCAGAACGATTTGAGCTGTGCAGGGATACTGATGGGCGTCACGTCGAATCATACTCTTAATTATTTAATAAATGTTACCACTTTGTCATTTTATGATTGAATTCCATATAATTTCCAAGTGCTTCAAAAATAGATCCTGACTTTATGTACACCCTGTAATATATATATATATATATATATAATATATATATATATTTCAACTGCAAAGAACACGCAGTATAATTAACGTAAAGAATGACGCTTGTATAGGAGAACATTCCGCGCAAGATGAGGAGGAGAACGAACAAATGAAAAAATGAATTACGACTTCTGATCGAGTGAGGACCATGGTGTAGTGGTTATCATATCTGACCGGCAATCGGAAGATCCCGGGTTCGTTTCCCGGGTGGTTACCTCATTTTTTCATTTGTTCGTTCTCCCTCCTCATCTTGCGCGGAATGTTCTCCTATACAAGCGTCGTTCTTTACGATATATATATATATATATATATATATATATATATATATATATATATATATATTAATGGAAATGCTCAGCCCACAAAGAAAAAATATATATATTTATTGAATTAAAAGCACACACACACCACACACACACACATATATAACTTAAACAGATGAATGTAAAGAAGATTTGATATGTCCCAATACCAAAATACATGTGCCGTCCTTAGACTACCTCGCATAACCCCACAACCATTAGCACAGCACCACCACCAGTAAGGTCACAAAAAACGACCCAATTATTAGACAAAGCTATTAAGCATAAACAAATACATTTATGAAGCCAAGGTAGATCGATAAGATCTCAAAAACGGCAACGCAAATAATTTAATCTATTGAACTTCTCGTAACAGAAAACCACCATGACGCCGATGTGTTGTGAGGTAGTCGCTCTTTTAAACAAAAGCTCAAATATGATAAACCAAATTTAATGCAAAAACAAATTTTTTGTCTTAAGATACAAATATATCTTTAATTCTTATTATAAACAATATTCATTAAACTTTATATTAAAACTAGAATTTAATCTAGGGCTAACTTATTAATTTTTCGCCTTTTACAATTCGGGATTTTTTAAAGGAACAAGTAATTTAAAACAAATTCCATCCTACTGTAATATACAAATTTAACTTTTAATCATATCATAAAATGGTAATTTAAAACACCGCATACCGTTAAAATATCTTATTTTCCACAGTAATGTTATTATATAGTGTTTAGAAGGCAGTGTATATATATATATATATATATATATATATATATATATATATATATATATTAGGGTGGCCCTTATTTTCGAAATTGCAAATTTCACTGTCTCACCCCTCAATATATTCCATTTGACAAAAAAACAAAATGTACAAAATCTCAAGTAATTATAAATATTCTCATTGGTCCCGCACAAGGACTCAAATTTAGTTAATTATTGAAACAAATACACGAATTTTTTATTAGCTTTCCATTATAAGGCAAATAACAGCAGTTAAAGAACAGCATAAACTAAAATAGACATTGACTACTGATTAATTAGAAACTGAATTGAACGAAACATTTTAGGACTGAACGCATAGTAAAGTTGGATAGTAGGAATGGTTGCTTATGAGGACCCTTAAACATTAATTGATTTTAATAAAACTTCTTTGGTACACGTTTATTAATAGGAAAAAAATGCGGGGGTGAGACCTAAAATTTGGGGGTCTCATCACGCATTTTTTCCTATTAATATAAAACGTGCACCAAAGAAGTTTTATTAAAATCAATTAATATCTAAGGGGGCCTCATAAGCAACCATCCCTACTAGCCAAATTTACTCTGCTTTCAGTCCTAAAATGTTTGGTTCAATTCAGTTTCTAATTAATCAGTAGTCAATGTCTATTTTAGTTTATGCTGTTATTTGCTCTTTAATGGAACGCTAATAAAAAATTCGTGTATTTATGTTTCAATAATTAACTAAATTTGAGTCCTTGTGCGGGACCAATAAGAATATTTATAATTACTTGAGATTTTGCTCATTTTGTTTTTTGTCAAATGGAATATATTGAGTGGGTGAGACGGTGAAATTTGCAATTTCGAAAAGTAAGGGCCATCCTAATATATAATATATATATATATATATATATATATATATTTAGCCGAGGCAATCCACAAGATTAATTGCCAGATCGCGCTATTTATTTAATTTGCATATATTTAATGGAGAGATGTCTCCGTATATTGAAGTTCTTTATTGTGTACGTATTACCCACCTAAATTGTGTCAGACCAATCCTTCTTAGTTATTTGTTTAGGACCTTTTCCAGTTTGTGTACCGTTTTTCATATAATTTTTTTTAAGAATATTTTTGTTAAAACTAACGAAAATATCACGACTTAACCTAACCAATTATCGTTGAACTATTAGTAAATAGTAAATACTATTCCAGAAACAAACAATGTTATAATTAATAATAGATCAACAGTACGCCCTTGATAATTGGTTAGGTTAAGTCGTGATATTTTCGTTAGTTTTAACAAAACTATTCTCAAAAATAAATTATATGAAAAATGGTACACAAACTGGAAAAGGTCCTTTGTTTATGTCTCTTTATGTATATTTATTGGCAAGGTTAAATAAATATGTGAAATAACTTTGATTACCTCATACCAAATGATTTCTACATTTCAAACATCATTCTTTACAAGGATTTATTCCAAACAGCGAGTTATTTAAAACAAACTCCGTCTTAATATACAAATTTATTTTTTAATCATACTATAAAAATAATAGATAAGACAGCTAACGCGTATAGTTAAAATATTTCAGCAATCTTTGGCCAGACATATCTGGCAACTACCTCCTCCAGTTAGTGCAAAGGTTGCCAACGAAGGCTTTATACCAATATTGTTGTTGTAAACGTATTTTACTAATCAGAATATGTTAATGAATTTGCTTATCTATCTATCCATCTAAGAAGAATTATCTGAAACAAGTCCATATATACAGTATATATATAATATATATATATATATATATAATATATATATATATATATATATGACCACTGACGAAGTGTAGCTCTGAATACACGAAAGGCCTTCGAATCGTTTTTCTTTTTCCTTGTGGGTTTGCATGATTCATTCATTCATATGTTTAATTGTGAAATTCATCCCATATATATATATATATATATATATATATATATATATATATATATATATATATATATATTATTATTACTTCTATAGATAGCGCAGCTGGCGGAAAGTTACCCCACTCTAAATAAACCTCTCCCATCTAACAACTTTATTTATTATATACCGTTATTTACACGTGCCAATTTCACCAGATTACCTTTATTTTTGCGACAAAGTGCATTCAGTACTGAAACTTCAACAAATCATTTACAAGATACTCTCGTCATTCTTTTGCTAGGCATATGTGGCAACTATATCCATCAGTTAACACAAAAATTGCCAGTACCCATCTAACATAGTAACACACACACACACACACACACACACACATACCTACGATACCCGGCACCTAGACAATTTAAAACAGTTTTCGCATACCGTTAAAAGATTAGAGGTTTTAAAACTTCGTATAATAATAATGCACTCAATTTTCTCTCTCTCTCTCTCTCTCTCTTTCTGGCCATCCTGCGCATGCGCAGATTCGACTATCGTAGAAATTCTAAGTGTATTGCAAATGGATACGTTAGCTCTCTTTCTCAGAAAATAACATTCATATCATAGTCGATATATACATATATATTTACCTACACGTGATCATGTGTATAGAACCGCGGTAATTTAAAGAAACGCTAGCATTAAATCAAACATACAGCCGTATTCTCAATATGCTCTCAAACTTTATTTTTCGTCTTTTATCTGCATTTAAGAAGAATTATTTTGTTTCTGGTTTAATAAATTCAAATTTATCTTTAAGATACAATTATATCTTTAAATCTTATTATAATCAGTATTAATATAACTTTATATTAAATATATATTTTATTTTGGGGTAACTTATTCATTTTTCGCCATGCATTCTACTTTATCCTAATTATTATTATCACTAATGTTTGACGTATGGAGTATGGGGCACAATAAACTTTTTCATATAAAAGTTATTTTTACGTCTATATATATATATAATATATATATATATATATATATATATAATATATATACACAGACTATATATATATATATATATATATATATATATATATATATATATAGATGGTGTTCTAACAAAGTGAAAACATCTGCCTGTACCTCCACTTCGATATTACTGCAACATTTTTAATATAATTTAAAAACAGCTTTCAGGATCATATTAAATCTTGCTGTTGAAGATACAAGATGCACAAGAAATAATGATGCAAAAATATTTAATTGACCACAATATATGCATATTTTTTACTTCACCATGCATTACCCGTGACTGAAATGTATCACATTATTTTTTTTTTTACCCAATTGCGAGTTATATACGTCTGTGCTAAAAAATCCATTCTTTTAGCAGAGATAAAACTATTGTAGTTCATACTGCTAAAATTTCAATGTATACACAAGGAATTTCTCTTTAATTACACAGCCTACTGATAACAATTTAAGAAACATAAAGATAACTCAAAGCCACAAGGGACTCTCTAAGTTATCCCTGTATAAAATAAGAACCAAATCACTCAAATTTATATTTATATTAGCCCCTACTTATTGTTTATAAGGATAATCTATCTACTGTGATGAACACCTGAAAAATAGGCTGCTATATTGGTACAATGATTGTTAATCATCTGTTGTATGCATATGATCTAATTCTTATTACTCCATCTGTAAAAGGCCTCAGCACACTTTTGAAGGTGTGTGAAAGGTATGGGAAGGATAACGACATAAAACACAATCTTGTTAAAAGTCATGTTATTATTATGAAGACCAAGGCCTACAAATATATAAAATTTTCTGAATTTCAATTGGTTGGTATGGTGCTGTCAGAAGTTACTCAGACTTGGTATCTTGGCCACATACTAACTGATCGCCTTTCAGATGACTGTTATTCTAAGACAATGTAGACAATTATATGCTCAGGGAAATGCTTTGGTTAGAAAATTTCATGCGTACATTAGATGTTAAATTGATTTTGTTCAAAGCTTTTTGTGCTCCAATGTATACAGCTCATTTGTGGTGGAACTACAGGGTGTATAAATTGAGAAAATTATATGTTGCATGTAATAATATTTTTAGGGTTTTATTAAGAACTCCAAGATTTATAAATGTGTGCTCCTTCCTGTGACAGTATGCTGTTTGTATTCAATAAAGTACCTAACTGTGCCAGTGTTATCCGCAACTTTGTATTTAGATTTATCACTAGGCTTCGCGAGCCATTCAATAAGATAATAGAAACCATGGTTAGTGGACTGGCGCCGATATATTTTATAAGTCTCAAATCTGGAAGCATTGGCGAGGGAATTGCATGTTCATTATGCACCTGACGAGTCTGAAATAAAGCGTTTATTTGTTTGTTTGTTCTATGGGACAAGTGCCAGCAATTATTAAATATCAGTACAGAATCAGAATTATCACTAAAAGAGCCTGGGTCGCCCTGCTAGTTTATTCATTGCCAAGATGTCTTTACTTCCTGATTGATATTCACTACCAAAAGTTTGGCAAGCCCAGTATCTAGGTCTACCATGTGATTTAATGCAGATTCTACATGACTTTGGCAAGTCAAGTAGCTATAGACTACTAAGGACTGTCGTGCGCAACCCTTTAATTTATGTAGTGCGCACCCTTTTTCAATTGCACTTATTTCTTACGCGCGTGTTCGTTTATTGCAGGATGACCCTGCCTATCCACTCGGATGACCTTTTAATTTTATACGCGTATTTTCCCTCGGCTTACTTGAAGCCCACTTTGAATGTTAAACTTTCAATGTTAATTTACCCTCAGCTTACAAGAGAGGCCTATTGCAAGGTGGCATAAAACGACACACTCCCTCTTATAAAGTTTATTCAATTTCACTCCAATTAGTATATACATTCAAAGAAATAAGTTAATGTATGATTACAAATTTTGTTAAAAAAGGAAAAAAAAATCAAATTGTTCAGTTAAGGAAACTTTATAAATATTTAAGTCTCAAAAAATCCTTTATACAGAGGTTTTTTTTATTGGCGTGTAACAAAAACAAACAGCACTAAATTCAAATTCCGTAATCTAAGAAGAAATTGGGAAAATGATTTACTTACAAATATTTTTTGGAAAGTTACTCTCAACAATGCTGCGCGAGTTCCGCAGATATGTTTCCAGGCCAAAACAAAACAAGTCCGTCCAATAAATTAGATTTCGTCACAAAATAACGGAATGGTCATGCACTAACTTACGGGGTTTCCACTGGAACCAACTTCAACACAAGATATTGACTCTTCCCTGAGGAAAATTAATAGGTCGCAAAACTACAGTTTAACATTTAATTTGAACAAAATTAAATTAACTGAAATTTCACAAAATTCTTGGTCTGTCGGCTAACATTATTTAAGATCTTCTAACTAAGTTCTTTTTTTCCAGGTCGCTAACAATAAAGTTCTTATACACCAGTTCGCGTAAACGAAGGCAATTCAAATGTTAAGGACGATCGTGAGATAGTTTTAATTCAACTTAGAAATTTTCTATCACACCACAAGTTTTAAAGAGTTATTTAAGCCACTGTTAACTGTCGAGGACTGGAACATACACCTAACTTAAGAATCTAAAATACCCCTTAAAATTCCAAGAACTCCGCCTTCCCATATTCGGAATGACCTATCAAAACATTTTCAATACATAAGGTCGTCCCTACGAAAAATTTCCTCCATACATAAGGAAAGAAGGAGCTTTTTCTCTTCCCTTACTGGGTGTTCCCAGAATCATTGTCCTTTGATTGGAGATTGAAATTCCCGTCCAAAGATAAAACTCCTCCTTTTCCGGAAATTAATTTAAAATACAGTTCTTTTCTTCGAAGCCGCTTGGTTTCCCAAATTTATGACCAACGTCATGGTCCAATTTAACAAGTGGATTCGAAGTCTGTCTTACAAAAGTTTAGCCACGAAGCGAAGCGAAAACAAACCATTTTACATCTGAACTCGGCCGGCTTGTTTTCCTTTCGCTTTGCGCCTAGGGTCTCGGTTCGACCCGGTCATAAATCTCGGTCACAAGGCTGTTCGGGTTTATACCATTCTCGTGAGAACACAAAAATAAAAATTGAACGAACGTTAAACAATCTGAAACATTTTCATTTCTTTATTTATTATTAACCATAATCCAAACCACCTTGCTTTAGAGATCTAAACAGCAAAATCTTAAAGCTAAAATTTCTGCCCTTATTCTCGCAAGAGATTTCGGCATGCAAATTTACCGTCACAACAGGACTGTAGTACATATTCTCTTAACACCTGAGAATCCTAAAATAAATTAGACTAGGCTAATTGTATTGCATAATTTATCCTTTGATTTAAAATACTCGTATAATCGATGTCATAACTGAAGTTATAAAATAAATTCTGAGAAAAACCTGTTAGATTTTACATGTTAGTTCCCCAAATGGGACTGACCAGGTAGTTAATTACATGTGGTCTTCCCAATACAAAGTAGCTAGCCTATAGGTATTAGATATAACCTTCACAATGTGGGGGAAGGAATAAAATATTGAACTTAATAATTCTATTTTTCTTCTTTTATCACTTTTAAAACTATATCGTTTTTGTAAAGGCTATGTACTGTATAAGATGCATGTGTGCGTATTATAAGGAATAGATAGAAATGCGTGTGCTTGAGAGTATGCCTGACTGTTCATATGTAATGGAGAAAGATCAGGCAAGGAGCACAGTGCTGGTAGAAACGGGGTTCAAGCACTTCCCATCCTCTGGTCGAGTGACCGCTAAATCTCCTTATAAAAATTATATAATATTCACTGAAAAGTGAAAAGAACGGATTATTACGAGAAAAAAATAGGACGTTGCTAACAGACGCTAAATTCGAGAAGTATTAATTGCAGAAATGTAAATGGGTGCTAGTCGTGAGTGGAACTAAAAATATTGTTGATAAAAATTTCTCTACATTTCAAATACATGTACAAAAGGAATCTCGCTAAAAATGGTTTACCCTAAACAAGAACTCAGCAGCCAGTTTTCTTTCAGCTGGATATATAAAAAAAATGGAAAGTTTAGCATAAACTTAGCTATCTTTTTATCGCGTTATACTGTTAACGGTGTCGGGGTGTTGGTAAGCTTATTTGGATTGAAATAAGCCAAGAAAATAACGCAATATTCTTTATAGTGGGCCGCCAAAAATTGAAAAGTCCTCTAGAAAAAACTTAACGGCGCGTTTTTGTTAATAGCAGGCACCCACCCTAGATAAGTAGTATTGAGGATGCCAAACAAGATATAGATGGATGCCACTCTCAGTTTGGGTATGAAGGTCATACAAGGTTACAAAAGTCAAGTTCTGAAAAATTCCGAATTTTTGAATTTCAGTGGTGGCTCATGTAACAACGTGTTTAAAGGGGTATCTTAGCACATAAAGCATATTTTTGTGATTTTATGGCTAATAATTGAATGTAACTATGACTCTGGATGTCTATTTCCATTAAAGCTACATTTAGCATGCTGGGTGAGGTGCGCATGTGCCTACTACTACCATAGTACAAGTAATAGCATACTTTCACATGTTGAATATTTTCAATGCACTGGCTGGCCAGACATTGGTTTGGTATATGCAGTTAAAAGAGTGCAGACAGTGCCAGCTGATAAAATAATAATACTGCTAAAGGATAGGTATGTTTCGAATGTTTTCAATATATCTGTGGCTACTACATACTGCCATTCCCATTTGTCTTTGCAGATAGGGAGCTCATCAGCAATGGACCCTGTAGCTGTCATCAAGCGCAAGAGGAAACGTCAGGATGTCAGAGAGGATTGTTGCTTCTTCTGCCAAAGCAGCGCTGGTGACCTGCTCACAGCATCAGCAGAAGGAAAAGCAAGAACTATGACTGTGGGCGATGAGAGAAAGAACCTGGGAAATACTTACTATCTTGATGTTTTACAAAGACTGGAAAGTCATTCCAAGGATGATTTCAATGCATTGGAACTCAAGCGAATAAATCATGCTACTCCTTATTCACCTCTGAAGGCAAACTCAAAAGGCTGCGAAGTCAGCAGCAGACCATGGGTACATCGGCGACCACAAAAAGTGCAGGCTCTCAGGCCTTTCCCACAAAGCGTAGACGTTCAACACCAATGATTGACTGGACCCTCTGCATGTTTTGCCAAAAGAAGACCACAAAGAAACTGCACAGGGTGGAGACAATGGAGAAGTCAGATGATTTGATCCAGCATGCCAAACACGACCTGTCATGAGCATACCGTTGTCAGCGGTGAGTGATGTGATTGCAGTTGAAGGCTGCTATCATCTGGCATGTTTGGTGACATTTGAGAGACGTACTAGAAAACAAGAGGTGTCAGAGGAGCAGCAAGGGCCTGGAAATGAGTGCATGACGAAGCTGTGCAAAGACTTGACAGTAGGCCTGTCTCGTAGTCATGTATACGACATGGGAGACGTCTGGACAGATACGAGAGTATGTGTAATGACACCGGCATCACCATGAAATACTCCAGGAGAACAACGTTCTACGAAGATGTTCAAAGGCTGCTTGGGTCAAACGCCAGCTATGTAGCCCATTGTCAAGGGGTCCGCTGCTGATTTACCCTGGAGAAAGCTCAGATTTCATCATCTCCAAAGCACTGGCTAAGTCTTGTGAACAAGGTCCTGTCACCTCTGAGTCAGAGTCTACTTGAAGATGAAGATGCTGATGTCCGCATGTGTGCCACTAGCAACATATTCCAAGATATGGTACACGTGGCTCTGAAGGTTCGACAAGATCTTCTTGAAACTCCTGGACACTCCGAGACATGGCAAGGTCTTGATCAGGAACATGTTGATCGCGTCATACCCGACAGTCTGTACCTGTTTCTACGATTGCTCTTTGGGGGAATGGATGCTGTGGATGAGGGAAGTGAAGAGGACCAGAAAGTGAAGCAGAGTGTGTGTAGCATTGCCCAGGACATAGTCTATGCAGTCTCCAACTTGAAAAAACTATATAGGGTTATGGGTTGATTGCCTGATACCCTCATCCGTTGGAAATTTCCAGCAGATTACAGTCGAGAGATAACGACAAAACCCCTACGTTTTTTCGTTAGAGAGTTATGTATGTGTAGTTCTTCAAAGGACCTCTTTATGTTATTTGCCTTCGGTATTTGCGCTGCTTAATGGTAAAGAAAGGAATTGCCTTACCTTATTATTTAGTTGGGCCTCGCTTCTGTTTCGATGTAGGGCCGTGGTACGATGGAGTTACACAATGAGTTGATTTGATGTAACTAATATAGGCAGTCACTATATACCTGAAGGAATAGGCCTGTCCTTTTTATAGTTATTAGGATTTATATTAAGAGGATTTCACTCAGAACTTATAGGAAGATAAAGTACATCTTCCTTGCTTAAAGCATCGCTGTAACACAAGCAGCTCAGATTGCCGCCAGTATAATATAATCGTTAGGAATCTGTTGATTCTTCAAAGTTCGTTGACTCTTCTCTCGATGTAATTTTCATGAGTCGGTAGTGGAAAATTTTGAACACGCAATAATAAATTTGGTTTTCTTGTTGTCAAGCAGGCCCGATGCCTACATATGAATTCTATGTATGTATGGCAATTATTTTCATCCCCAATAGGCTATGTCGCCAATCCCGAGGCAATTTTTTATAGATATTTAATTCAATTAATTGATAATTTATATTTAATTAAGAAGTAAAGGTACCACATACGATACCATGTTGTAAGCGTGTATATTTTTTCCATACCAACCGACGAAAGTTGACACCAAAGCATGTGGGCTTGGGTCTTACTCTGCACCAAGCCACCCGCTCAGAACCACTCCTAGATCTGTTCCACGCAGCAAATCACACTATTGGTATCGACACTGTAAGAAGGATAGACATCACCATCGCTCAGAACATCCTGGAAAGATATGCTGAGAATGGATGTGTCTACATCCCTGACACCATCGTCAAAGAGAGAATGATTCACTGCTCTTGTGACAACATAGATGTCTTGGAGTCAACCTTAGACGGGAAGAATACCTTCCACAGCACTCAACTGATGGTATGGCAGAGAGGCCCCCTCCACAGCAGAGTCATGGCCAAAAGGGTGGCAAGCACAAGAGATCGAAATCTATCAAACCTGATGACCTACAGGAGTTCCAAAGGCTGGACCAGGCTACCCTCCCATCTGGCAAGAGGCCATCTCCTCCTGGCTACGACACTGACATAGACGACTTGTCACATGAACCTGAGAGGGACCGGGCACGTGCCAAGGACTTGGCCTGGGTGGTGTCACGCATCCATGATGAAGCGATGTCCGTTCCAAGCTGGGGAGCATTCAATCAATCTGTCAGCACTGCGGATCCACCAGTAACGACCGCCGGGATGTTGCCAATCCTGCAGGCACCAGCAGATGACAATGACACCATGACCACCGTCATCAATCGCTTCATGGCCATTTCTGAGTATGTCAGCCAGAAGTACACCATCATCACTGCTGATCAGCCTCTGTACAGCAGGGGTAAGGAACTAGTCTGGGCAAACTCGAAATTTGCCAACGTGGTCTTGCTCATGGGAGGCCTCCATATCTGCTTCAACTTTCTGAAAGCCATTGGTCAACACATGGAAAGTGTGGGACTTGATGACTTATGGACAGAGGCAGGTGTGTACGCGGCTAACACCACTGAGACAATGCTGGACGGCAAGGCCTACTACCGAGCTGTGAGAGGTCACCAGCTGACGTATGAGGCACTGTGGCGCATCAAGTGGCAGATGTTTGAGTCATGGCTGGCTGCAACTGGCAACGGAGATGAGAACGTCAAACAGCTTGCCCTCAATGTTGCTTCGCTTTTCAAAGACAGAGCTGACATAGATGAGATGCGCGATGCTGTTGACAACTTCTCAGACGTTTTGGCAGATGAGAAATTCCACAGTCTCATGGAGGAATTCAATGACCAGCACTCTGAAAATCCCAACTTCATGCTGTGGTCATCCTACATGGAAATGGTAGAGATCCTACTGGCCTTCATCAGAGCTCAGAGAGATGGCATGTGGAGTCTCCACATAGAAGCCTTTGCTGCAATGCTGCCTTGGCTAACTATCTATGACCACACAAACTATGCACGTTGGGGGCCGGTCTACTTGGCTGATATGAGAGGTCTTGAGAAGTCAGCACCAGAAGTTCATGCAGAGTTCTGTAATGGGAACTTTGTCGTCAAGAGGACGGCGAAGCGCTTCAACCAAGTTCCAGCTGATCAGGCAACCGAATGGATAAATCGTACATGCAAGATGCACAATGGTATCATCGGCATCACAAAGAATGACCAAGCAAGAGACAGGTTCTGCATCACATGGTCAGAGCGGTCACGCATCTCTCAAGACACAAGATGCCTCTTCAATCTTCAAGATGATGAGGGGAAGCCACCTTCACTCGGGTTGACAGTCTGCCTTCTCGCACTAGGCGTGACGCTCATGATGTCATGAAGCTAGTTCAGCAGTTGAAGCAGTTTGACGTCTTCAGAGTTCACGTGAGTGAAGCAGGAGATACAGATGCCGCCACTAACATCCCACTTGTTTCACTGGCAACCAAAGACACTGCACCCACAGATGTGGAGAACCTGCTGACAGCTCAGGATCGAGGAAAGCAGCATGTAATCGGCTTCATGAAGGAGAGACTGATTGAACAGATAGTAGGCTTCCATGAAACGATGAAGAAACATCGGTCGAAAACCTTCGCTGATGTGTACAAAGCTACAGTTTCCACCAAGCAGAACATGCAGAAGACCATCAAAGCTGACAGAAAGCTACTACAGCGGCTCCTGAATGCCGCGACCGCAGGTCGCATGGTGGAGATGGTCAACGTCTTGAAGCATGAACTGTCCCCAGTCCCATTTAGTCTGGCGAAGGCAGGAGGAAAGATGAATTCGATATTGAAGTCTGAGCTGATGAACAGCAGACCATAAGTTCAGAGGTTCCAACCTCTGATCTGAAGACCTGTGTGATGATAGATGGCCATGCACTCATCCAAGCTCTTGGCAAGCCTGGCGGCTGTCGGACATTCGGCGACTATGCTGAAGTGTTCTTCAAGGCCGTGACGAGTTATTTCAATGAACACACAACAAGAGTTGATGTCATCTTTGATCGGTACGCAGGGGAAGGATCGATCAAAGCAGTTACCAGGACAAAGCGTGCAAGCAAGAAGAAACCGATTCGGAAAGTCATTGATGGCCCACAAGTTCCACTGCCTGAAGTGTGGAAAAACTTCATGGCCCTGGATACAAACAAGGCTGACCTAG
This sequence comes from Bathynomus jamesi, assembly GCA_023014485.1. Taxonomy (NCBI): domain Eukaryota; kingdom Metazoa; phylum Arthropoda; class Malacostraca; order Isopoda; family Cirolanidae; genus Bathynomus; species Bathynomus jamesi. The sequence continues at coordinate 1,185,617 of JAJOZX010000031.1, forward strand.
CCTTGTTTCTGTCTAACGTCATCACTGAGAAGGGCAGAGATCTTCAAGAAAGATGTCAGCTGGTGACAGGGGGTGGCTTCTCTGAAGCCACTGAAGTACGGTCAACCAGGCGACATGACGTTCCACTGCATAGCAACCATGAAGAGGCGGACACCAGGCTCATCCTTCACTCATGTGATGCAGCGTCCCAGGGCTATGAACGAATACTGGTAGTGTGCAGAGATACTGATGTAATGGTGCTGCTGATTCACTTCGTTTGCACCAAGGTCGCTGAAGTGTGGATGCTGTGCGGAACGGCCAAGAACCGAAAATGCTACCCCGTGCACGATGTATTCAAGAGTTTGTCGCCCCAGTCAGGGACAACCTGGTCAGCTTCCACGCTTTGACCGGGTGTGACACAGTCTCGTCCTTCAGTGGTCATGGAAAAAAGAAGTGTTGGAAGGTGTTCAGTGACCACCCACTCCTGCTGCACGCCATTGGTCGAGATGGGGATATCGCAGATGTTGAGAAGTTTGTGTGTCATTTGTATGGCACCCCGGAACAACACACAGTTGATGACGCCAGAGTTCACCTTTTTGGGAAGGCCAAGAAGACTCTGGAAATGCTCCCACCGACAAAGGATGCCCTGGAGCTCCACGCCAAGCGGGCAAACTATCAGGCCAAAATATGGCTCCAGGCTGACAAAGAGCACGTAGATGTTGAAGATCCGGTGGACACTTCAGCCTGGAAGTTGGAAGATGGGAGCCTCCTACCAGTGTGGACAAGACTTCCTCCAATCCCTGAAGCCTGCCTGGAGCTTGTTGCTTGTGGTTGCAAGAAAAAGTGCAAGACAGCTAGATGCAACTGCTTCAGGAAAAGGATGAAGTGTACGACAGCTTGTGGTTGTGACGACAGCGGTTGCTGTAACCCAGTCTCTCTTCGGGCTGAAATCGAGAGAAGCTGGAATGTGCTGTAAGGAACTAATAACTCTGTTCTTAAGTGATTGCAATCCACACAATTGTGACTGTCAGTGCAGCATTTTGGTGCTGTTCATCAAGAAACGTGAACTTGTAGATGTTACTAGTGTGTAAACTGTATAGTTATGGGGCTATATTTACTGCTTTGTGATTTAGTTGTGATAATTCTGTTACTGTGAGTACTTAATTCATGCCATCAAACTTATTAGGCACTAATCATGTTAAAATAAATTGTTTTGACAAACAGACTTGCTCAATTTTTTTTCGCCAATTAAAATAAAAAATCACAAATTTTTAGCACAATTTCGGTCGTGATTAACTTGAATTTGACCTTGAGTTGGTAATTCGGATGGAATAAGCGTGTCATCATACTTCTTTATCACTAAGTGTGGCAAAATGAAACATTTGGTCAAACCAATTGGCTCAGAATATTTTTTTTTAAATTAAAATTAGAAAATATAATTTTTTGCACAGTTTGACCTCGAAAATGACCTTCAAAGCCAAAAGCGAGAGTGGCATCCACCTGCATTTTATTCCTCACCCACAGGTACATTGATTTAGCATGGGTGCCAGCTATTAACAAAAAACGCCGTTCAAAGTTGATTTTTTAATTTTAGCCAGTCTACTCTTTAGGAAAACAGTATTTGATGTTTGTACTTCTGAAATATAAAATATAATTATGTACTCTGATCTCTTTTAGACTTACCAGTAAGACTTACCAGTAATAATAAGCGAGTCAAAGTTATGGACTTATTAGTGCTTTTTGCTCGCCTGTGCATACATTCTAGTTATTTAAATTATCATTTCTATTTTAGTTGGCAATTTGTTTTGTCTTTATCATATTTATTCTTAAAAGAATGTGTTGTGTTCACGTTCAGGATAGTAGTATCAAAATCGATCATGTCATTCCAAGTATTAGTCACTCTTTGTGTGAAGAAATGTTTTCGAATGTCTTTATTACACTGTTTCTTATAGATTTTGCTTTCATTTCTTAGATCATTGTAAATAAATTACTTGCCGGGATGTCTTCAATTCCTTTGATGATCTTGAAAGTCTCTATTATATCTCCTCTTGATCTTCTTTCTTCCAGTGTGGTAAGAATCAGTTCCTTTAGTCTTTCCTCATAAGTTGAATTCTTTAGTTCTAGGACTAGTTTAGTTGCTCTTCTCTGTATATTTTCTAGTTCTGTGATGTCTTTCTTCTGTCTAGGAAAGTTAATCGCCCACAATTCACCGCCCACAATTCACTGCCCACAATTCATCGTTCATACATTTCACCGCAACACAATTCATCGCCCATACAATTCACCGAACATACATATATACATTTCATATATATACTGTTTATTAGGTATTTTTGCTCTCGTCATTTTCGTTTAAACTAACGAAAATATCACAACTTAACCTAACCAATCATTAAGGGCGTTCAGTTGACCTAACCGGGCGTTCAGTTGACCTAACCGGGCATTCAGTTGACTTAACCGGGCATTTTCCGTTTTATTTTGTTTTTCCGCTTAAAACGGAAAATGTGTTTTTCGTAGGTAATTCCGATAATACTAGATACAACTTAACCTAACCAATCATCAATGGCGTTCAGTTGACCTAACCGGGCATTTTCCGTTGATCATCAAGGGCGTTCAGTTAACCTAACCGGGTATACTAGATACAACTAACCTGGCATAAGGTTGACCTAACCGGGCATTTTCCGTTTTGTTTTGTTTTTCCGCTTGAAACGGAAAATGTGTTTTTCGTTGGTAGTCCCGATAATACTAGATGAAGACAAAGCATTGGATGTTTTTATCAATTTCGGCGTTATTCTCTCATCCTTAACTTGCCCGAAATGTGATAGTGAGTGCCTAATACGGAAAGATCAGAAGATATTTAAGTGAAATAACCAATATTAACCTGTTAGGTTAATTGAATGCCCGGTTAGGTCAACTGTACGCCCTTGATGATTGGTTAGGTTAAGTTGTGCTATTTTCGTTAGTTTAAATGAAAATGAGGAGAGCAAAAATACATAAACAGTTTGGTAGTCCCGACAATACGTAGGCAATGAATTATTCTGGGCGACGATTTGTGGGTGATGAATTGTGGACGGTGAATTGTGGGCGATGAATTATCCTGAGCGATGATTTGTGGGCGATGAATTGTGGACGGTGAATTGTGGCCGATGATTTTTCTGGATACCGTCTTTCTTTAGGTAGGGTGACCATGCCTGAACTGCATATTCAAGATGTGGTCTTACAAAAGTTTTATATAAAATCAGAAATGTATTTGAGTCTAAGTATTCAAAAGTTAATCTTATTATACCTACAACTTCGGGAGGTTTTCTTTACTGTTTGTGAGACATGTTTGTGCACTTTAAGATCTGAAGTTAATGTAATTCCAAGGTCGTTCTCAATTTCAGTCATGGACAATTGGGTTCCATTCATATAGTATGTGTTCCTGTTATTATTAACTCCTGAATGCATAGCTTTACATTTGCCGACGTTGAATTGCAATTTCCAAACTTCCGACTATTGGCTTAGGATATTTAGATCATTTGTTAGTCGAAGAGCTTGTTCCTCGGTTTTAACGGAGTTGTATACTTTAGTGTCATCAGCAAAGATTTTACAATGAGAACTTATATTACTTGATAGATCGTTTATATACAATATGGAAAGGACTGGCCCCAGAACTGATCTTTGAGGCACTCCACTCATTCACTGTGTACTTTTTTCCATGATGAGTTAGAACCATTAACAGACAAACACATTGGTGCCTATCAATCAGAAAATGTTCAATCCAGTTCAGTATATTTCCTTTAATGTTGTAAGATTTCAGTTTATGGATTAATCTTCTAAGCGGTACAACTGCTTTTAATTAAAGCCTGGAATACACTACTATATACAGGGTGGGCCGAAAGTCTGGATCCATAGGAAAATATTTATTTTAATACATAAATTACAACAAATGGTAAATACTTAAAATGAATATCAACTTTAACTCGTAAATGCGTATCCGTGATACTGTACAGTAGTTCGTACTCCAGTATAAATACTCAAATACCTTTTGTATTTCAGCCCAGAAATGGCTTCGAATCTAACAACAGAAGACCGGGTAGAACTTGTGCTCATGTACGCAAGACAGGGCGCTACACACAGAGAAGTTGCTACCGAATTCAATAGAAATCATCCTGATAAGCATCCAGTAACACATGAGACTGTTGGCAAGTTGTTTAAACGTTTCAAAGAAACAGGAAGTGTACATGATCGACGGCGTTCTGGTCGTCCAAAAACTGCAACTGATGAAAATACCTCTGCAATGGTATGTGAAACTTTAACGAATAGTCCAGTAAAGTCAACAAGAAGATATCAAATGAAACACACATCTCTCGAGAACGTCAATTCGAAGAATTATTAAAAATCATAAATTCCATCCCTAAGTGTCTCGATGTCAGAGGCCGCCAATTTGAGCATTTGTTATAATTTGTTGTTTATACTGGAGTACGAACCACTGTACAGTATCACGGATACGCATTTACGAGTTAAAGTTGATATTCATTTTAAGTATTTACCATTTGTTGTAATTTATGTATTAAAATAAATATTTTCCTATGGATCCAGACTTTCGGTCCACCCTGTATATATATATATATATATATATATATATATGGGAATGAACTCAGAATGGTCCCCTGAGTTTTTTATGATACACAGACAGTGCATGGAACAAGGAACTCTTCTGGGATAATTAAATCCACTATAGTCCGAATAAGTAATGGTAAATGACAAATACCATAGTTTTTCTTTTTCATGATGCTAGCCCGACGTGGGCAACGGGTCACTCGCAAAGAGGTCCCATAAATATAGCTTCCCTCACCAGCTATCTGCAAAGCAGACAGGATCCAACTTTGGGACATGGATCTAGGGTTTGAAGCAGCCTAGCCCTGCTACATTTAGAACCTCGGGCTAGCATCATGAAAATGAAAAACTATGGTATTTGTCATTTACCATTACTTATTCGGACTATAGTGGATTTAATTATCCCAGAAGAGTTCCTTGTTCCATGCACTGTCTGTGTATCATAAAAAACTCAGGGGACCATTATTCTGCCAGTTGAGGTTTAAGTTTTGGTTTTTGGCTAAAAATATAATAGTTACCCCTTTTTCTTTGATGTATTCAATCTGACGTGAAGGCAGCGAGTCTTTTGCTTATATTGTGGTTCTAAATGTAGCGGGGCTAGGCTGCTTTAAACCCTAGATCCATGTCCCAAAGCTGGATCCTGTCTGCTTTGCAGATAGCTGGTGAGGGAAGCTATATTTATGGGACCTCTTTGCGAGTGACCCGTTGCCCACGTCGGGCTAGCATCATGAAAAAGAAAAACTATGGTATTTGTCATTTATCATTACTTATTCGGACTATAGTGGATTTAATTATCCCAGAAGAGTTCCTTGTTCCATGCACTGTCTGTGTGTATCATATATATATATATATAATTATTTATATATATATATATATATATATATATATTATTTATTTATTTGAAGTTTATTTGGTATGGGTAAACAAAGTTGTTTCATATATTTAATTAACCTCCCACATACATTGAGGAATAAAGGTTTAATCTACTGAGTGAGGCATAGTTTTAAGTATTTTGAGGGAAAACCTTGTAAATAGCTGGGATTCTTTGTACAGTTATTGTATTATAAAGTAAAACATTACAGTATGAATTTGAGGTGATTTGGTTCTTATTTTATACAGGGATAACTTAGAGAGTCCCTTGTGGCTTTGAGTTATCTTTATGCTTCTTAAATTGTTATTAGTAGGCTGTGTATTTGAAGTGAAATTCCTTGTGTATACATTGAAACTTTAGCAGTATGAACTATATAGTAATAGTTTTCTCTGTGCTAAAAGAATGGATTTTTTAGCAATTGGGTATAAAACAGAGAAAACGATGTTATACATTTCAGTCACGAGTAATGCATGAAGTAAAAAATATGTATATATTTTGGTCAATTAAATATTTTTGCATCATTATTTCTTGTGCATCTTGTATCTTCAACATTAAGATTTAGTATGATCCTGAAAGCTGGTTTTAAATTATATTGAAAATATTGCAGTAATATCGAAGTGGAGCTACAGGCAGATGTTTTCACCTTGTTAGAACACCAAATATATATACAGTATATATGTATATATATACAGTATATATATATATATATATATACACACACCTCGTTAACCTCGTTGCGGTTTCGTGCGTCAGTCTCTCTTCACACAAGGTGAAGCTGGTGGCCTCGCCTCTAGGTCTGGCTTGGTGGAGGAGCGAGTTGCTTTCTTGCGCTCTCCACCGCATATAGCCAGGTACACCCGGCTCATCTGGTACCGCCCTGAGCCAGGCATCTAGTCTTCTCTTGAAGACTTCAACTTTAACCCCTGTAACGTTTCTGAGGTCCTTAGGAAGCCGGTTAAAAAGTCTTGGCCCCCTGACAACCAAGCTATTTTCCTTCAGTGTTGAGGAGGTCCCTTGTCGGGCCTTTAACTTGGGAACACTATACATTCTGCCCTTCCTATTTTCTAGCGTTGTTTGTATGGTAATTGGGTTTAGTTTGAGGTTTGATACCAGTTTTGATTCCAGGGAGTACAGATTTAGTTTCCGTGGTCTTTCCTAGTAGTTGAGATCTTTGCAGCCATCAATCTTGGCCGTGAAATGTCTCTGCGTTTCTTCTAGTTTATTAATTTCTTCCTTCTTATAATTTATATGAGGATGTCAAAACTGAGCAGTATTCAAGTTTTGGTATGATCAGTGTTCTCAGCAGGGGAATCATTACTGTCTTGTCCCTTTTTTTGAACGTTCTTAGTACCTGTCCCGCCATTCTTTTTGCTTTGTTTATTGCTATCTGATTTTGTGTCTCAAATTTGGCATCCTGGGTCATTATTAGCCCCCAAGTCGACCGCTTTTGTGCTTCTCTGAATTACCTGTGTATCTGGAGCATAATGCAGTCTGTTTAATTTCCTCTTTTTTAACATATCTGAAGAGCTGAAATTTCTCGGTGTTAAATGTCATATTGTTGTCTTCTGACCATTTGTATATTTTGTTTGTGTCCCTCTGCAAGGCCTCCACTTCATTTGTATCGCTGATTTTTCTGCTGATCTTTGTATTGTCCGCAAATGATGTTACTATACTGTTGCTGTTAATTACCCTGTTTAGCTGTTAGCATGATAATGAACGGGAGTGGGGCCAGCACTGTACCTTGTGGTACTGAGCTGCGTACTTCTGATTCTGATAATAATACACCTTGAATTTTGACGACCTGTAGACGTTCTCGGAGGAAGTTGTAGATCCATTTTCCCACTTTGCCTGTTATTCCCATATATTTCATTTTATGTATTTTACGTGTATACATATACATGTATATATATATATATATATATATATGCACACATGTGTGTATATATATATATATATATATATGAATAGAAACGACGTAAATAAGGAGCGTCTCCGCACATGGGGAAGAGAAATAACGAATAAATGAAAAATGAGGCAAACCGCCCGGGAATCGAACCCAGGGCCTTCCAATTGCCGGTTGGATGCGCTACCATTACACTACGGACCTCGATCAATCATAAATCGAAATTCTCCTAAATAGGGCAGAAACCAATGCCCTGAGAGGGCACCCTCGCAAATCGTGAATATGTGCATTTAACTGCAATGACCACGCAGTATATAAATGAATAGAAACGACGTAAATAAGGAGCAGTTAAATGCACATATTCATGATTTGCGAGGGTGCCCTCTCAGGGCATTGGTTTCTGCCCTATGTAGGAGAATTTCGATTTATGATTGATCGAGGTCCGTAGTGTAATGGTAGCGCATCCAACCGGCAATTGGAAGGCCCTGGGTTCGATTCCCGGGCGGTTCGCCTCATTTTTCATTTATTCGTTATTTCTCTTCCCCGTGTGCGGAGACGCTCCTTATTTACGTCGTTTCTATTCATTTATATACTGCGTGGTCATTGCAGTTAAATGCATATATATATATATATATATATATATATTATATATATATATATATATATATATACATTTTAACTGCAAACAACACACAGTATAATTAATGTAAAGAACGACGCTTGTGCAGAAGAGCGTTCCGCACAAGATGAGGAGGGAGAACGAACAAATGAAAAATGAGGTAACCACCCGGGAATCGAACCCGGGATCTTCGATTGCCGGTCAGATATGCTATCCACTACACCATGTGCCTCGATTTATCAGAAGTCGTAATTCTCCTACATACGAGCAGAAACCAATGCCCTGAGGGGGCAACTTCGCATGCCGTACCTATATATACATTTTAACTGCAAACAACACACAGTATAATTAATGTAAAGAACGACGCTTGTGTAGAAGAACGTTCCGCACAAGATGAGGAGGGAGAACGAGGCCCATGGTGTAGTGGATAGCATATCTGACCGGCAATCGAAGATCTCGGGTTCGATTCCCGGGTGGTTACCTCATTTTTCATTTGTTCGTTCTCCCTCCTCATCTTGTGCGGAAAGTTCTTCTACATAAACGTCGTTCTTTACATTAATTATACTGTGTTGTTTGCAGTTAAAATGTATATATAGGTACGGCATGCGAAGGTGCCTCCTCAGGGCATTGGTTTCTGCTCGTATGTAGGAGAATTACGACTTCTGATTAATCGAGGCCCATGGTGTAATGGATAGCATATCTGATCGGCAATCGGAAGATCCCGGGTTCGATTCCCGGGTGGTTACCTCATTTTCATTTGTTCGTTCTCCCTCCTCATCTTGTGCGGAACGTTCTTCTACAAGCGTCGTTCTTTACATATATATATATATATATATATATATATATATGTATATACATATATACAGTATATATATATATATATATATATATATGTGTGTGTGTGTGTGTGTGTGTGTAAATATGTATATATACGTAGAGTGGACCTCGTTTTAGCCGTTTAAGGTGATAATGATTTGATTGTATGCTAATGATTAATTGATGCAATGACTGTTTATTAATGATAGGCTGGGTTAATAATTTATGATGTAAAGTATCACCAATTGAAAAGTAGCTAATGGAGTAGGCCCACCATACTATTGGAAGCGACCGGAATGGCAGCGAGGGTCACCACCTTGGATTACACCCAAGCAAATTAATATTAAGGTTATAAAAAGTACATTATTGTTTTGTATTTTATTTTGAAAATAAAGATATTATTTATTCACTGTGATTAACAAAGAATTGACAGTGATTATTTGATAGCCTTTACGTTATGCTTATGACATAGAAACTTAGCTAATAAAATGAATGATTGATAGCTTAATTGACACGTAATTCATTGATGATATGTAAATGGCATGCAACATGAGACATTGAATGAGGCCTATTATTGACACAGCATGCGCGTACGTTTTGGTACACTGAATAGAATACGTGAAACTGATTAAGTAGGCTAAATGATTGCATGGATGCACATAGAACAACTGAATGGGCCTAATAATAATGGATTGATGACGCGTGTTTATGGATAGGCCTAATGATAGTTGAGAGAAATATGATCATGTACATAAAGGTAATTATATATTGCTAAGTTGGTACACCTTAGATGGATTATAGAAACAAGATGTTGTTGCCTAATGATAATTTGAAGGGATGTACACTGTAAATGAATTAGGCCTACAGTAAGAGAACTTAATTATCACATAAACATATAAATGAACCCAATAATACACAATGATACGCGAAATTACGGTTTTCGTACGACACTTGAATTGGATAATAGGAATTAGGAAATAGGCCTACTGCGTTATTTAACGAAAGTCAATTGGAACGTTTAATTACTCACTTTGGGAGTATAGTCTACCGTTCGGCGGTAGGCTAATGTAGGCTTCATGTGATTTACTTAGAGAAGATGTACTTATCTTTACGGGACGATGAAACAGCTGTTGAAGGAGTGTTGAAAAGAGAACTATTACCGTAGGCTCGAAGTGTCGTTGATCGTCCTCTGGAAGCTGGTCGCTCACGCGTTGGTCGTGTCGCGGATTAGGCCTCTTGCGAAGGAGATGTTCGCTGTAGGCTTTGTAGATAGGCCTGAGTGTTGTTGCTTCTCGAGGTGTAGGAAAGTCTATAAATGATCTTGAAAGCGTAGGTTCTAAACGATGCTGACCCCTTCCCATTGAAGTTTTGTAACGGTCGCCTCAAGTGTTGATTCGCTTGATGTATAATTGAGGTGATGAGGCGGCTGAAATCGAAACGGCGCTGGGCCTCGAAGGATTGCTTCTGCAGGCTGACGGCGGTAGGCCTTAAGTGATGATAGATCGAAGGCCTTGAAGGAAACAGCCGGCCGCTCCTCCGGCGGGAAACCGGCGGGCGGTTGACGGACGAGTGTTGCTCGTAAAGGTGGAGTTCGAGTGTGTGAGTGCGAGTGAGAATGAGTGTGAGTGGAAGCTCGCTTTTATACGTAGTTCCTGTGACGTAGGACTTCGCGCCAAATCGGAAGAAGCTGCGCCTGCGCATCCTTTGTTGTAAGGGCTTGCGTTCGCGCCTTTTGGGAAGAAACAGACGCTTTCATTGTTCTGAATCCGTGTCCACGTGTGTCTTCCAAGACTGTTTGATGATAGCGTGGAAGGAAAGGATTTCTCCGTCTATTTGTTGGTCAATTTCTTGTCGATCCGCTACATACGTATATATATATATATATATATATAATAATATATATATATATATATATATATATATGTGTGTGTGTATATACGTATATATAATATATATATATATATATATATATATATTAATATATATATATGTATATATAGTATATATGTGTGTGTATGTATATATGTATGTATATATGTATATATATGCATGTGTATATATGTGTGTATATATATAAAAATATGCATATGTATATAATATATATACAGTATATGAATATATATATGTGTGTATACATATATATATATATATATATATAATATATTGTGCGTGTGTGTATATAATATATACAGGGTGGGCCGTAAGTTTCCATACATAGGAAAAATAAAAAAAAATTTATGGACAACCATTTTTATTTATATAATATGCTCTACATGGTTGCCATTGTTTTGAAAACACATTTCAATACGTGTTCCCCACTGTTGATGACACGCATTAGCACAGTTGACGTTATGCTTGTAATGGCGTTGGTGATACGTTCCTTTAGATGATTTATGTCTCGTATCTTTTCCTGATACACCATGGCCTTCAAGTGCCCCCAAAGATAGAAATCAAGGGGGTGAGATCTGGGGATCTGGGAGGCCACTCCACAGGACCACGCCGACCAATCCAAGCATCCGGAAACTGCTGATCCAAAACCGACGCCACGTGAAGACCATAATTTAAATTTTCCTATGTATGGAAACTTACGGCCCACCCTGTATATGTTAATCCCTCCGTCTATTGCCCTGGGTTGGTTCGGAGTCGACGGGGGTTCTGGTTAGGTGGCAGCAACGGATCTTTTACTTGCAGTAGTTTCTTCTATTACTCTTCGAGTTCCTCTTTAGTGGCTCGAAGGATTCTGAGAGGCTTATTAAATTCTTTGAGGTTTCTCCCCGATTCTTCTTGTAATATATCGGGAGATTTTAATGATTAAGTTTTCTGAAGAGAGCACGGCTCGAAGAAGAAGATAAAGACTTTTTCTTTACTGCAATTTACTGCTAAAATGTTACAGGTAATGCTCAGCCTCGTAGTTGATATCAGAAATGAACATGGAAGGAATTATTGGGGTTTATATACCCCGAATCTACTAACCTCATTATTAAATGTTGAATAGGCTGTATTATTTTGCACAATAGTTAAAAATAAAGTAAATCTTTTAGCTGTGGTAATGTTTAAATGAATAAACAAGATATTTGAAGATGAAGCCATGTTTTTA